>JBBIGC010054367.1:0-25935 GCA_037576955.1 Lepidarchus adonis | reverse complement strand
CTGTAATGTTGTGTGTTGACCTGTGGGGGCAGTAGTGAGTCAGTCCAGACTGTAATGTTGTGCGTTGACCTGTGGGGTTTGCAGTTCATCAGTTGTCTTTATTATAGATGAACCTTGATGTTCTTATGTTAAAAATCATCCTGCTATAGTGACGTAGGCAGAGAAAACTTCACCTTCTGACCGCACAATGTATGCAGAATCAGGGGACATTACTGCTTCTATAACTATTATTGTTATTATTATTATTATTATTATTATTATTATTATTATTATTATTATTATTATTGTTATTATTATTAGTAGTAGTAGTGGTAGTGGTAGTAGTAGTAGTGGTGGTAGTAGTAGTAGTAGTAGTGGTAGTGGTAGTAGTAGTAGTAGTAGTAGCAGTAGTAGTAGTGGTAGTAGTAGTAGTGGTAGTAGTAGTAGTAGTAGTAGTAGTAGTGGTAGTAGTAGTAGTAGTAGTGGTAGTAGTAGTAGTAGTGGTAGTGATTGATTTCAGTTGGACCATTTCATGCTAAAGATTCTCAGCTGGTGAATTTGTGTTGCTTCTGTCAGAAAAACCTGACAGATCAAACCAAACCACTGGTCTGGCTATTATTCTTGTTTGTTTGTTTGTTTGGCTGTAGACATGGAATTTAAATAAGCCCAATTCAAACCTTTCATTGCAGAACTGGCTGTTAGGAGCTGTGGGCAGAAGGTCATTAGTTCCTGTTGTGGTGGCAACCTGAGAGAGGCCATCAGGCTGAAAAAGCAGACGTTATGGACATGGTTTGCCCAAGGGACTCCTGAAGTGGCTGATGGGTACCAGATGGCCAGAAGGGCTGCGGTTTTGACAGTTGTGGAAGCAAAAACAGTGGGAGGAGTTTGGGGAGGATATGGAGATTGACTTTTGGTCGGCCTAAGGGAAGTTATGGGAAACCATTCAACAACTGAGGAAGGGACGTCAGGGCTTGGTTCAGGATGTCCTCTGTGGTCGAGGCAGAGTCTGAAGACTCAAGAGCATTCGATGTGATGGTGTTGTACCTGAGTCTGAAGCAGCTGGACTTCTAAGTCTGAGGACATGGTTCTCAACTGGTCACCAAAGTCAAACTACAGAGTGTATAGAGCCAGATGTTACAGACCTTTAATCCCCACTAGCTGAGTATGAAGCACATGATGGAGGCCAATTGAATAATTTTTTTAAATTCTTGTATTACACTAACTACACATTCCACTTTCTTTTCTGAAAGTTGGTGGACATGTCCCTGTCATCCACACCTACAGCCATGCCTATGCTGATAAGTAAATATGTGATGAATTCCTAACCTAATATTTTAATAAAGAAGAAACAAATGAGGTTATAATACAGATAAAGTGACATAGAGACATGAGGATACTAACTTTAAAAACCTCACACAGTCACTGAACTAAACACAGGGATATAAACACTACGCTGAACAAGGAACACCTAGTCATGGGAGGAGAAGGCAGGAACTTGATGAGACCGTTAACACCAACACAAGACAGAAGCAAATAAAAAAACAGGGCAAAATACAAATACAAAGAAACAAGGCCAACCTCACACCTGGGCACATCTGTCTGACCTGTGAATGGGAGACACTGTGTAGAGGTCTGAACAAAGCTGGAGTTTTTGGTGCAACATAGAATACATCCAACCCTGTTGATGTTGCAAGTAAATAAATAAATAAATAAATAAATATTCCCAGTGTTCTCATGTATATTTATGAGTCTACAGCTTTGCCAAGCACAACAGAGATATCCTTCTCATTTTCCTGTTTAATTCCATGTAATACTTGAGAGGAACAGATAAAACATTGCAGACTTTACGGAGTTTATTCCCAGTGAAGCACCATCTCCACTAATCCTGCACAGAATTACTGTATAATAATATGCTAATGTCAGTAATCATGGGCGTCTTAAGTTGCCCTTTTTCAATCTTCATTTTATCATTTCCCTCATGGTGGAAGTTCCAGGATGACACATCATTTCCTGGTCTCTCTCTCTGGTGTTTTTAAGCTGCTCTAATGTGCTTTCATGAGGGTAGAAGCTGATGACATTAACGTGCATTTGCAGGCTTTCCTGCCCCTCAGAGAAAAAAGCTCCTACAGAAGCTGTGGCTTTACCCTGTGGCTCTCCAGACGCAATGAAAGTGCATGACACCAGCAGTTTCATTATAAAATGTTTCATGTTTCATTATAAATTGTGTGTGAATGACACTGATAGGCTGCAGTGGTCCCGTTGGGTGCATCTCTCTCATCTACTGTACATCCTCATTTCCTTTCCCTCCATGCTTTTCGTCTCAGCTTCCTCTAGGGATGGAGTGAGGAGAATGAGGTCAGGGTTTGCCAGAGAAGATGTCTTTAACTCAACTGTCATGTTCTTCTTATTTTGTATATATACACAATTTCTATAGTAGATTCTAAATTCATAGAAATTACTGAAGGATACACAGCACGCACTGAATAATCCTCTCAGATACTGATCATGTTATAGTGTAAACTTCATTGCTGGAAAATGCATTTTGTAAAATGCAATAAAAGAAATCTCTCAAATCTTTATTTAAAGCACAAAGAAAAGATCACCAATATTTCTGTTAATATGACATTTAGAATTAGCAAAACATCTTAAGCATTAGAAGTCATTTCTTTGTATGTTTAATCACTTAAAAATTCAGGGAAGATAGTAAATAGACATTTTTGGTTCTCATTTTTGGTTCTTTTTATATGTGTTTTTTATTAAATACAAAGTGCAAAAATATTTATTCAATAATACAATTATTACATTTCCTTTTTTTTCAGAAACAGCAATTTTTGTATTAAAATTGAACGATTAGTGTCAATAAATTCAGACAGTAAAAATTATGCACATTGCAGATTCAAACTCCACTCCAATGTTTTATTAGTTATCATTACAGTTACAAAACATCCCTGGGTTAAACTAATTATGGTCCAATAAGGGATACGATTTTAAAGGCCCATTTAAGATGAGAAATGGTGATAGAACAGGCAGGTTAAATATATATAGGAGTCATGGGACAAAATTTATTTACACGGGTCATGTCTATTCTGGCTTGATGTATGCCTGGGTTCATTGCCACTGGGTCTTTCACCATGGCCTGGAGGAGAGGTCCAGGAACTTCACATGAAAACAAACTCCAGTCCAAACATGCAGTGTTCAGTTTACAGTGCAAGGTTGCTGCCTTTGATAAGACAGCGTACATATAAACAAAGGCGTCCCACTTTATATTACGTTTCTCTAGTAACTGTGTAGTTACACATTAACAATGTGTTCAACAACCGAGTAACTACTGGTCAGGTGTGCAGAACTGCATTAGTGCAGCTTCTATAATTGCACGTATTTATCGTGTAGTCATGTAGTGCTTAGGAAAAAAACTTTCTGCCATCATGTGTGTCTTCACTGGTGGTTGAAAGTGTGTGAACCCTTTAGAATGTTCTATATGTGTACGTATACGACCTAAAAAATGACCTTTAGTCACTCCTGAACATAGATAAAGAAAACCCTGTTGAACAAATGACAAAAGATTATACTTGGAAATGTATTTATTAAAATATTACTAATTTGTAAGTGGCAAAACTAATTGAAGTTTTGCCATTAGTATCTCACATGACTCCCTTTCACCAGCAATATCTATGTCTGTCCTGTTTTAGCATCCGCTCTATGTTTGTGGTGGATCAATGATTACAAAACAGGCAAAAACCATGATACTACCACCACCATGCTTCACATATGTGACAAAGTTCTTGTGCTTGAATGTAATGTCTTTAAACCAAAAAGTACTTGGGTCTGATCTGGCCAGAATAAATTTTTTCCAGTAAATTTCTGGCTTGTCCATGTGATCTTTGGCAAACTGTAGATGGGCAGAAATGTTTTTTTTTTATACTGGATAGTTTTACTCAAATTGTATAATAATTTTTGCAGAAATGTTGACAGTTCTAAAGGAATCACAAACTTTCAAGCAACACTGTAGCAGGACTACGGATAAAGTCTTGAGATGATTTTTCCCAGGATAAGTCCAAGGTGTCCTGTAGTCAGATTCTATAAATCAGACAGCAAATCACCCTAGCCCACCCAAAACTAAGCCTTATGTTTATCTGCAGCCTCATTCATTCAGATGGTAACGAAAACAAGTCTGGATTCCCACATCTGTCAAACATGATGGTATTCATTAATCTTTGTACCAGCCGTGCAAAAGACATATACATGCCCTTCAATTTCACAGCCTCTTTAGATTGAGCATACGCCTTTCTGTTCCTTCAGATATATCTAAACCTGTTCCCCATTAAGCTTCACTAAACTAATCTGAGTGATGCACTGATGCCATGGGCTGCAGAGTGCTCTTGGTGCTCAGGGTCATTATTCTTGTTGACAGCTGTAAGGGCACACAAGCGACATAAACTAAACACACATCCAGAATGTACTAAAGTCTGGCATTAAGAGAGGTGGTGGGTAGAATGAGACAGAACCAAAGTTTACGCAGACAGGGGTCACCCACCTTGTCAGAAAAGGCTCTATGGCAAATGGGACAGGTGCATAAGCACATTAACTTAGACCCTCTGCATGGGCCTGTTCCACAACTATTGTAACTAACAGTAAAGTAACAGAATTAATTAACTATTATTATTATTATTATTATTATTATTATTATTATTATAATTATTATAGAATTAGTGTCAGAATTAATGACACTAGATCTATAACATGCAAATTATACACTAACAAGACTTGCAGCTTATTATTTACACTCCAAATTAACAAGCTAGCTAGTTTTACATGCAGTCTGATAAACAGATAATAGGCATTATGATGACTGATCATAATAATAAAGATTATAACATAAATCTCTAAATGCTTGGCATGGAACTGATTTTCTGAAGAGAAAATAAATACAGATTAACACACTTTTTATTGCAACAACAACAAAAATAGTAGCTTTTCCATTTCAGTTTGAACGGAAGGTGGAGTCAATCCCAGCCAACCATGGGCCCAAGACATTGGGAGGAAACTGGAGCACATAGAGGAAACCCACACAAAGATGACAGGGCTTTCTAAAATGTTTAGAAAGTTAAATGTTTAGTTAAATTCACCTTATTGTATCATACTCTTTCTGCAAGTGTTTGACAGCTACAACAAGGTGTCAGTCTGTCAAGACTACATCTTGCTCCAAATTCAGTTAAACAACATATCTGCCCCAAGCGACGTTCTGCGTCCTGCAAATATGGAGACGATTACTCTGAATCCCATCAGGCAGCTGTTTGGCAAGAAGTGTCTGACAGAACATTTTCTCATGAGCTGATCACAAGCACAAATTCTAAATCTAGGAGCAAGCGCATGTGCAGAGGGAGTGGATCACAACCCATGTTCCTTGTCTCTTGTCTTTCGCAGTAAACAGCATGTCTGGCCCAGGCTGAAGGCTAGAGGTCCTTGTCCTTGTAAACAGACCGCCTGGCTTGCATACCCAAGCTGGACAACTGGGTGAAGAGTTACATCCTCCTGACTTTTTTGATAGAGTATTGTCAGAAACATTGCCTTTGATTTCACAGCAAAGACGTTCATTGACACGTTTCCTGCATTAACAGTAGGGTTTCCTTCCTTTCTGTCTCTGTTGGTGACCCATGGAGATCAATATGGGTTAAATGGATCAAATTTATAGAGCAAAGGCAGTTTCCTTATCTCAGGACTCTTAATTGTGTGCATACAGTATATCTTCATTAAAGAGCCCATGTGTTAATTGCAGTTGCGTATGCAAGGAAATGCAGTTTTCCATTTCCTGGGCCTTTTAGAAGAATGCTGGACAATATCACCAAAACTGTACATCAATTTTAAAATTTTTAATTTAAAATTAAATTTTTAAAATAACAAGATACATTTGATTTTCACCAATCAAGTGTATTTCATATTTTTCATGTTTTTTATATCATATTTCAGTAGTTTCACTCAGAGTGGGTTGGTGTGAAACAATTCATTGTAAAATTAGATGTTCTGTTGTGGGTCTTGTACATTTTTTGGTTTATTTTTTGGTATGCCAAAAACTTGCAGTTGGACTCTTCTTCTTGAAGTGTCTGATTGTTTTACAGTAGGAAGCCACAGTGCTCATACATTCCCTTATATATTTTTTTCTTTTTTTTGTCATCACATAATCATTAGCGTGTTCAGGGGCACGTTTCTCCACTTGTAATATTTTAACGGTGTATACAACAACTAAACCATTTAAATCTTGAATTGTATATGAAGAAATAACCATATTCTTTGCCATTTTACTCTTAGGATTTTTTTTTTTACATCTTAATGTCTCTGTTTCTCTGGGAGGTTACCTTTATACTCAATCATGTTGCTCACTTGTTGCCAATAAGCGGAATTTATTGTAATAGGTGTGCTTACACAACTTTTCTAGCTTATTGCTGCTCTTGTCCCAACTTTATTGACATATACAGCAGGTAAAATAATTATTGAAATTTTCTAAGTAAATGTATTGCTAAAGGTGCTACTGACATGAAGTAAGGAAGTTGCAAAAAGGCATGAAAAGCCTCAGTGCAAATTAATATCAGCTGGTTCAGTCCCAATTGATGGCCTATAAAAAGGTGTCTCATTACCAAGCTGTCACACAAAGATATTGATAAATCCTCCCTTTGAGAAATGTTTATTTGCTTTATTGCTTTGTTTTTACATTTTAATTTTAATAACTGACAGTTACAGTAAAATCACAGACATCCATTCTACTCATGGTTTGTGTATGCTAATCTAAGAACTAAATGTCTTTATTAGCTTCTACTTGTTAATGGAAATTGAATTGGCTAAAATATATCTTGCCAGTACTTTTCTCTGCTGAAGACATCCTTTATTCTCTTATGCTTGAAGAGTTACTCAGGTTACTCATAATGAGAACAAAATGTTGAGTTGCAAAGTTAATGGATAAAACAGAAATTTTAACTGACCTCAGAAATAGAGCAACAAAACATGGAAAACACAAGCCTGCCTACATTCTGATGGTCCTTCCCCGAATCTGATGGTTTTGTATTTGTGGAGGCGTGTGCTTGATTGCCCTATGCACCCCAGAGAACAATCCCAATCTGCCTGATGATGATGTCTGTCCAGGCAGCAGCCACAGTGTGTGCAGAGGTCAACCTTCTGCAAAACTTACATCCTTACCTTTGTCCCACTTGACCAATGACCAACTCATGTCAGAACTAGAAAAAGTAGACAGTCTGAATATGCCTTTTAGACAATTTGTACACAACAGATACTATACATTATTAGGCATATACTTAACTACACATACATTATTGTCATTTTTAATAGTAAATATAATAATTATACTGTATTAATACCCTTCCAAAGCAGTGAGCATGCACACACTGAGAGCTGTGAACAGGTAACATGCACATAGTGGGAGACAGTGCACACACACATTGGGGTGTGTACCGGTAATATGACCACCAAAAAATACTATAATTCTACCATCTTAGTGTATACAATTCATTATTCAGTGCCCACTATGAATTATTCATAATGCACTATGAATGACTTAATAACTACTAGGAATCTGCTTTGAACTATTCAGAATCTACTACAATTGACTCAAGATCTACTATGCATTATTCTGCATCCACTATGAATTTTTCAGCAGCTACAATGAATTGTTTGGGATCCTTTATGAATCGATCAATATCCTCTATAAATTCATCTGTGTCTATAGTTTATTCAGTATCCTCTGTGAATTATTTTGTGTCTAATATGAATTTTTCAGTATCCCCCATGAATTATTTACAGTACCCACTACCCATTATTCAATATCCATTATGAATTCTTTAGTAGATATTGTAATTGTTATTGACATTTATTAGAACAATTATTGCTTATATTATGTATAGTATATATATTAAAGTATAGTAGTTATAGTGCATAGGTTTTAGTAATACACACTTTCACAGCACATTTATCCTCACACTGTAGACATTTTTGTGTTTGGCCTCATCTTGCTCACCCGATCAGCTCAACTAATAACCGAGCTCCGATGTTCCTGGGACAGGTGACTTAGATGAAAGAAAACACACATATGCAGAGCTTGGGTTTTGGTGAACGTCTAGTAACTTTATGTTCACACATCATAAAAGTCCATGTGAAGTCTGAATCACTCAAATAAAGCTTCTCCTCCTGTTTCTTCTAAGAGCTGGTGACCGTGTTTTGTTTTGTTCAGGAAATATTGGGTGATTATAAGGAAAGCAACCTTTTATTCCTGTTATTTAAGTGAAAGTGATTGTTTTAAGTGAAGAGCATTATTTCTCATTGTGAACACACCACAGCACACAACAACGAAATGTGTCTTCTGCATTTAACCCATAACCCAGCTATCAGCAGTGAAGTGGGGACGGTACCTCAGTGTTGCCCAGGGGACTTCAACCTGCAGATCTCAGGGGCAAAGTCCTAACCACTAGGCCACCACTGCCCTCTGTTATGACATGCTGTGCACACATTCAGCCTTTGCTGACCTGTACAGAGAACATGGAGCTCTGGCAGGTCACTTTCCTCCTGTTAGTAATACAAGCGGCATTGAGGTGAGCAAAGACAAAACATCAGCATTCACAAGCAAAACAGAAAACAGAAAAACAGTTCTGACAGGCTTACAGGCTACTCATACTCAATCCTACTTCCCATTCTGTTATTTTCCATAACACAGCCTCATTATTTGGGTAAATTCATAGTTCTCATGTTTATCTATAATATTCAAATGTGGATAGCGGTGAGGACTACAATCAGGGCCACAGGGTTCTCTTGAGCCTACAGAGCATCCATAACTCTACAGGCATGAAGTCCAACTACCTAGATTAGGGGTGTCAAACTCCGGTCCTGGAGGGCTCGAGTCCTGCACAGTTTGACGTTTTCCCTGCTCAGACACACCTGGTTCATCTCACATGTTAATTGCCAGGCTGAGTGAGGTTGTTTGAGGAGAGTAACCTCCAAACTGTGCTGGATACCGACCTCCAGGGCCTGAGTTTGAAACCCCTGACCTACGTAGATGGACTGATCAAGCTCATGGTAAAGCTACTGTTGGTAGACAGGCAAACCTGCTGGAGGGATGAAAATTTGTGGGTGGACACAATGACAATGCTCTGGACCACAGGAGTGATGAGTGAGGAGAAAGATCCTTTGTTTCCAGCACTGATGCTGTGTCCAGGGTTTAAGACTTGCAAAGGGCCTCAGGAGCAAAAAGGGAAGTGGGAACAGTGTGTGGTGCAGTTGGAGAGGTTCGCTAGGCTAAGCGGCATGCTAAGTTCTCTTCACAAAGTGCTTGTGGAGGGCTACCAGTCGCAGCTGACTCTACCTTGCAAAGAATCAGAGAGCTCCTCATAGCAGCCACAGCCGTCCCAACTATCTCAAAAGTTGAAAACGTCATTGCGCAGTGTGCCTTAGAACTCCGCCCAGACACAGCAAAAGTCTACGCAATCATCACACACTGAATCAGCTCCTCATCCCAGTGAGCTCCCAAAATCAGCTCCTCAGCCCAGCATATTCACTCTCCAGACCAATAAGCCCAGGGAGCAGCCCCCTTCCACCATGGAGAGTCTCTGGTGTTGCCCATTGCTGCTCAATGGGGGCACTGCCTGTGTATGCTCCTGTGTGACAAGGGCCTTATTGACCAGTAGTGCAGTTGCCCTTTGGGTAGAGACAGTTAGGGAATGTGTTGCATCCATGGCCTACATTTGTTTTTGTGCCCATGCCAGTGTCTTTCCCAGTTCCCTTTAGTAATCTGTTCCCTGCTCAGATATAATTTATTTTGATCTCTATTCTTCTTGGTGTCATTCTGTTAAGTGTCAATGTGGGCTTTGTCATTATTTTTACTAGCTTTATTTACTCAGTATTTATTTTAGGTTTTTCATTCTTGTGTGTACATTATCATTGTTCTGGTGTTTTGTTTCTGTCTTGTTCTGGTTCTGGGTCTGTGTCTCCCAGTGTGCTTATGCTGCTTCATGATATTTTTAAGTTTTGTCACTCCTTCAATGTGTTCCTTGGGGGGTGGGGTTATGTCACAGTTCCTCTGTCTGTCACAGTTTGCTTGTCACACCGTCTTTGTTTTGTTACTTATCTTTGTCGTGCTCTGTTTATTATATGTTTTCACTTCACGCACACTACTAACCAATCAGGATTGAGTACAGGGAGACTCACAGACGTGTCTTGTGATGTTTTTACTTCACTCACAAAATGATATGAAAGCTTAACTATCCGGATCAAATGTACATAATGTACCAACCCTTGACCCAAAAATGAGGTCATGTTGGATACATAGTTTCCCAAAATGTATTTCATCATTAAAAAGATGTCACTCTCAGGAACATTTAACAGATGATTCAACAGATACATTTGCAGGTTTATTTAATTATTTATTATTATTTAACCTCAGATATTTAACTTTTTGTGTTAAACCATGTATGATGGTATAAGCTAAAAAACAATAAAATGCAGAATTTTAAATAAATTTAGCTTCAATTTGACAGGACTTTCTTGATTTTAATGGTTGTTACCATCTTTATGGTCATATACTATATGTATATACTAATATCTATAGTTAGCATAGTATGAACTGTAATTTTATAGAGTTTTGATGTTACTGTTTTATTACAGTAATTTTACTGTTTTCCATCATCAAGAACACAGACAGCTGCCAGATCATTTTCTTACTCTGTAGATATCAATAATCATTTTTTGTGAAGACGACAATCAAATATACACAGAAATCTGATCTGAGATCAGTATTGTTTTGTGAATATCAGCCTTGCACTCATCTGCAGTGGCTGAAGTTTTGTTTAGATCATCGCCTGGGGTCACTCTGACTATGCACACTCCACAGCAGGAACAGACCGTGACATCTTCTGACTCTTAACCTTTAGCCTTATATGCTGCTGCTGTCTGTGTGTCAGTGTCCCTCAGAGCTCCCGTTTCTGCCTCGCCTCAGGAATGCACTGTACACATTCTCTACTGACCATTTCCTGTTTGGTCAGAAGCTCACATGTCCAGCTTGGATGACAAATCAAACACTGCTTCTGCATTTACGCACACTCTCCCATCCTCTTATTTTACTGCTATGCAAGAGGACGGGGCATCAAATACAGGCACAAAGATGCTGCATATCAGCTACATCTGCATCCATTCTGACTTTCTCTACTGCACATTCATCAACAGCAGAGGTATAAAAGACATCAATGAATATGGTTAGAGTTTGATGAATTCTAGAAGCTGAAAAAACTCACATAACACCATAGTTACACTCTTTCACTTGGGGCAGCAACTCACCCCCAACCTGAAGGCAGCAAAACACCCTTTTCTGGGAGGAGATGGCCTCAGATTTGGAGGTGGTGACTCTCATCCCAGTCACTCCAGTGCATGCTAAAAGACATGATGAAGGCTACAAAACTGCACCATCCATAAATAGCAGTACAGTACTGTAATTCTAAGGACCTCCAAACTAGACCCTTACCACACTCCAGCTTCACCTTGAGATCCTGTTCATGAAAATCACAAACAAGATCAGGAACTAAGGGCAGCCTTGGCAGAGTCCAACAACCATGAAAACATGCTTGAAGAGAATGTGGACACATCTCTTTGGATATACATGTAGCAATGGCCTGGGTACCCCATACTACCACAGTACCCGCTAAAGGATATCACAGGGAGCACAGCCCTAAACTGCAAGTTTTGTGGTCACTTCCCTCCAGTATTTCTTCAAGGGCAAAGAGTCGGTCCACTGTTCCACATCTGAATCTGAGGTTCAACAATCAGCTAGAGCCTTATTATATATATCCAATACCATGGGAATTTATTTTCCTGGGAGGATGAATAGAGTGACACCCTGACAACTGGAGCGCAGCCTCTAGTCACTCTTTTTAAAAATGGGAACCACCACCCCAGTCTGTTGGTCCACTGGCACTGTTCCCAGCCTCCATGCAACAATATGTCAAATAAGACACCCAAATAGTATCCAGAATCTTCAGTAACTCAGGGTGAATGTCATGCACACCCGACATGTTGCCACTTCTTAATCACGTTAATGACCCCTACTAGGAATGTGCATGAACCTCCCCAAGGCTTTAGATTCTGCCTCTTTTACAGAAGACCTGTTGTTTGAGTTTCTAGGGCTAGTTTGCAATGCCAGGGATCAATCAACTTGGTTCCCTAACTAGCCTGTCACCCATCTTACATCACACCTGGTCCAGATTCCTACTCCTGCAGGTGGTGGAGCATTTTGTAAGCAGTAAAGAAAGAACTTCCAATACAGATTTTAATGACTGGACCAGACATTCTCATGGTCAGATCTGTTCTCTCCTGAGATCCTGTCTTGTAATGCTGGCCATTCCTGAATTAAGCAAGCATTAAAGCATTATTTTTGGGTAGTTGGGAATTCCCTTCATGTATGAAGCTGTGAAACCATGGGGACAAAAACATTTGATAATGTCTATTGCTGTACTGTGACTCATGCTGCTCTATTGGTTCTTGCAGTTGCCAAACCCTGGAAACCTATTAAGGTGGGGACCAGTTGTTTTAATTTCAACAAAGTGCTTGTTAAGTGGAGACAGAGGCCTCTGCTAAATACTGGCAAATACTATTTCAAGACAAACCCTGGCACAGACTAAACAAGGCCTGGTGGTCCCAGGAGTTTAGTGGTGTTCAATTCTTCCCAACAAAATTGTCATTATACAACACAGCATCTGTAGGACCTGGACGTTGCTTTTCTGTGTGGACTTTACAAGCTCTCCCCATGTGTTGCCCTGTGTTGGGTTGACCTACTTGTCCAAGGTGAACTTTGCCTCATGACCACAGTCAACTTGGATCACCTCCAGCTTCCCCGCAACCCAAAATAAATAAGCGGTTTGGGCAATGAATGAATGAATGCTTTAAAATAATATGAGTTTTGTCATTTGATGTCCCGAAACATCACTTCACTTACAGACTTTAAATCCTCACTCAAAACCCTTCTGTTCAAATGTGCTTTCTCTCTCTGATTAATTTCCACTGTCTAATTTAAATATGCGTTTAAAATCTTTTTTCTTACCTGTAGCCCTTTGTGATCATATAATTATTATTTTTATTATTATTATAATTATTATTATAATTATTGTTATTTTATTCTTTTGCTGTGTACAGTGTCTTTTTTTTGTTTTTTCAAATAAAACATATAATTATTATTATTATTATTTTGCTTTGTCAGCTCTGAGATATTATGTCTTAACGTTTTAGAACTTTCATGCAGAAAGACACCACAGATAAAGAATCTCAGGGTTATGTAAGATTTTGTGTTTTGGTATTGGACAAGCTAGCCTTCACTCCCCACGTATATCAGTGAGCCTTGGGTGCCCATGACTCTGTCACAGATTCACCAGTTGTCCTTCCTTGGATCACTTTTGGTAGGTTCTAACGACCTGGAACACTCCACAGGAGCTGCTATGTTGTAGATGCTCTAGCCGCCACAGTAAGGCCCTTGTCAAAGTGGCTCAGACCCTTATGCTCCTGCTTCCAGCACATCAACTGACTCTTCACTTCCTGCCTAATATATTTCACCTCCCAGACAGGAGCCATTGTAATAAAATAAGGAGATAGTAACTGTTAGTCACTTTACTGGTCAGTGGAGTTAATGTCATGGCTAATCACTATAAATCTGAATGGGTAATAATAGGGTAATAATATAATAATAGTTCCAGCATTACAGTTTTATTTGCGTCACTTGTCGGAGCACATGGCAGATTGTTTCAGGAAAGTGGAGATGATTCAGATGTAAGTACACCTCACACATGTAAATCTCTGGATAGTCTGAAACCAAGGCCAGGTGGAGAGAGCTAAAGAGCTCAGTTATAAACCCTGCTCTGAGAGTTCAGGACAGCTCCTTTCTCTTAAAGCATGATCTGTTCTCACTCGGGTTCCAACCACTGATTCTCCATCAGTAATGCCTCCTCCATCTTCAGACTTCAGGCTATCGCAGCCAACTTCATGCACTTTGTCTGCTGCCCATCCCCTATCCATAGCCATTAACTGTAGACCTCAGCTACAGCTACCATTATAAACTGAGATTTTTTTTTGCTATGTTATAGCTATACAGTGTCAACCAGATCATACTTATTTATATATTCCAGCTTAGAAACTTTTAAAAGTCCAAAATAACTTAAATTATAAAGTAAAAGATTAGATCTGTCAATTGAAGCAATATTCAAAGGAAATCTGTGTTTCGTCTCGTCATTGGGTAATAATCACAGTTCATGCAGTAACAGCTATTGTCATTTACTTAAAATATGAAATTTTAAGGATTTGTTCTTTTCTGGGTATTTACAAATGCTACTTTTACTGTCGTACCTTCTCAATTTTTTTCATTAACACTGAGCTCCTAATTCCATTTGTGGATTTAATTATTGTCCGCTGTGCTAGTTCAGCTCCTGGACAGTGTTACTGTTGCTCACACCACACTTTGGAGCTTATTAGGAGGCTCCTGTCCACAGCTGTTGCATTCCAAATAAAAGGATCATTGCTTAAGTCATTACTCTCCATTTCTGCAAAGTGTACTGTATGACCCCTAAAGCCAGCAGGGAGACTCAGTAAGCTGGCCTACACATTGCTCACATTCAGGTATTTAAACTCAATAACCATCATGGGCAGGTCATGGTCCTTCCTCTCCCCCATTACATAGCGTCATGCCAGGTGGTGTCTGTTAACTAGTGAAACAAAAACATTCCAAGTGTGTTGGGCTGTATTTTACGTTAGCAGCCGTGCAGATTCCTGACTAATGAAAGTGAAAGTGGCCATTCATCATTGTGAACACACCGCATCACACCAAGTGCACCACAACAAAATATGAACTCTGCATTTAACCCATCCACATGTGGAGCAGTGGGCACCCGGGGTGCAGTGTAGTGGGCTGCTAGTGCAAGGATGCCTCAGTAATGCCTGGGCTGGGACTTGAACCTGCAACCCTCCAATCAGGAAGGCAAGGGTCTAACCTCTAGTGCACCACTGCACCCCCAGTGGTCAATTGAAGGCAGTGCTGGAAAATAATGTTGGCCACAAAATATTGACACTTTGGGCCCAATTTGGAAATTTTACTCACATTTGCAGCCAGTGGTTTAGATATTAACAGCTGTGTGTGTGTTATTTTGGGGGGACAGCAAATTTACACTGTTATACAAGCTGTACACTGACTACTTCACATTGTATCAAAGTGTCATATCTCCTATTTTGTCCCATGAAAAGATATAGTAAAATAATTACAAAAATGTGAGGGGTGTACTCATGCTTGTGAGATACTGTATCAGACATCACTACGAGAAAGATCATAATTTAGACAGAACATTTAGCTATTTTTTAATATTTTTATTACAAAGACAAAGCTCAAAATGCAACATGCTGTCCCCAAACCCTGGGCAGGCAGGATAATTGTGTGCCCCTAGTTCAATGTTGTCTTGTGTCATAAGTGCAGCCATTTTAAATCATCCCTAACTGGGTGGCATCATCTCCTGGCAGCCCGGCAGCTGTTTCCTGATCTGCTTTGGCCTCAGCTCACTTTAATAAGCCCCCCATCCTCCCTCAGTGTAAATTACATGCCAGTAAAACAGATGGGACTGTGTAAACAATGGCAGAGGTAATAAGTCTGATTAGATTTATTCAAATCATGAGCTTTAACAGGCCCCACTAATGTACAAACACACTCATAGCTTCAATGATTACCTTTAAGCACTGTAATTATTTTTGCATATTCCTCACTTTAATTAATACTCATGAGAAATACACTCAGGAAAAAGGGCAGGAATTTGTCATTACACAGAGGCAAACCAGTTTATTACAATATGTTACAGAAACGATGTAGGGGCAATACAAAAACATAGTGCTCGTTTCATTAAAGGAATACTTCAGTGAAGTTGAAACAAAGCTCAATCTGTCATATTTGTATCATACTCTGATATAAATCCATACACAAGCAAAAGGTCTACTGACTTGAAGCTCATTTGTGATGGAAGTCAATGAGCAGATGATAAACTTTTTGAGTGTGTGGCTATATACTGCTAATACAAAGCTATAGTCTTCACAGCACAATTCTAAAAGCTGATCTTAAAAAGTTTGATCGGACTCTACAATAGTGGAGCAACATTGAAACAAAGCCGTTCTGTTTACATGACAATCAGGAGGCAGAGCTTGTGAAAACACAGCCCACACCACAACATTCCACCAAGTAAAACTGCTTCCAACTAGTTATTCCTCTTAATGAACCATTATCTTAACAATTCAGGATCCAAAATGTTTTGTTTTTGCTTATTTGGGCAACCACCCATTGCCTCTTATGAAAAGTACATTTTGAATAACTAGGCTTTCTCTTCTGTCCTCCTGAGTGCAGGAAAACAAGTCAAAATTCTTCTCCATGGAAATTGACCATACACTACATAATATGGAACACAGATGGTGTTACATAAGCAGCTTTAAGGAAAGTGAATGTGTGAATGCTGAATGATCTTTGTAATTGTTTGATGGATTCTATGATCTTAGTTTTTGGTAACTGGTTGTTTTTAATTAAAGTGAATTAAAGTAGGGACATTTTGTAAAATGTAATAAAAATATGTACTCTTGAACATGTATTTAACTGATAAGAGTACAACACATTTGTAAACTTTGGCTGAGCAACTTAATTAAATATTAAATTTAATGCCCGCAACGCTCTCAAGTAATGTAGGGCAGTCCAAAATAAGAGGATTAAGAAGGTTTACTACATGGAAAACAACTGTAATGTGCTTGTTAATGTTCATGTTCTTAACTAAATTTGTCTCGGGTATTGGTGTAATCCAAAAGTTGGTTTCACAATCTTGTAATGTATTTATTTTTCTCTGTATTTGATGACCATCTTTGCTTGTTTTTGAGGTTGAGAACTATATACAGTATGCACATTGAGAGGATACTCTGTCCAAAGAGTTCCCCTAAAACACTGGTTGCCTGTGTTGTGTCTGTGAACATGTGACTGAATTGCATTTGATAAAAGTAGATACAGATCATTTATTTTTAAAAAGAAAGAAATTTCCTTGCAACAAGCAGTTATGTCTGTACCAGGAGATAAAACCGTGCTTTGTTGTCCTCTGGACTGGTATGGGCATCATCAGTCTTGAGCCAAAACTAACAGCTCTTTCAGAAACCCTGAACCTCAGTCTGATTTAACCATCGTTTGAAGTTTACTTTGAAGAAAGGAGAACACACAGAGAGAACGAGGCTGAGAGAAAGAGAGAAATGAAAACCAGAGTGTGGTGTAAGGAGGGGGAACTGAAAGTCACTTTTCATTGTGGAAGAACTTCTGCTGACTGACAAACCTGCCTGCACCATAGGTAAATAAGTACTGGGGGGTTTGGACAGATGTGTAAATAACATACATTCAGCGAATTAAACAAATACATTCAATGTGATACGAAGTGAGCAGAGGTAATATTTTTTCTATGGCCAATCAGCTTTTCTCAGTTCAGTGATTTTTTTTACCCAGGTATGTAAATGTGTAAAAAATCTGAGTTACTCACCATACTCTTGTGTAAGGTCCTGTATTGACTTTAAATTATACAAAAATAATCATTAATAATAAAATTCATACAATTTCCCCTCATTAACTGAAATACTGGTGTACTTTAATCACATTACTTGGATAATGTGATACAGTGGTGACAGAGAAGGACAGAAAGGGTGACAGAGGGTGGATCATGTTTTTTTTTATTAGTTATGACATTAAAAACAAATGAACAGTGTCTTAGAAATATATTTCTTTGTTTTACCTGGTGTCTGGAGAAGGCAGTGTTAAAAAACTAAAAGCTGAAGCTGAAAAAAGTGAAAAATAAGAAGAAGAAAAAAGCAAAAGATGATGAAGAAGAAGAAGAAGAAGAAGAAGAAGAAGAAGAAGAAGAAGAAGATTGTTTAAGACATTTTACCAGGTAGCACGTGTGGTTCTTAATTATAAGTGTAATGCTGTGGGTTCCAGCACATTCAGACAATCATTGTATCTGCACATCTAAGAATGACTGAACATTTCCTAGTGAATGCTGAGTAGTGTTTTCACTTGTAATTTCCATTCATAACTGAGTGTAAAGTACAGTGTCAGCTGAAGGGTGTGTCTACAAAAATTAACATTTTAATACATAGGAAGCAAAGACAAAGGAGCTCCTAAAATGCAACATGGTGCAGATCATTCCAATAGCAGATGCTGCAATGAGAGAAACAGAAAACATCAATTTCACATGAATAATCATATGGTTTTAACTTCACGGGTTTTTTTTTTCTCGTATGACACAGTTGTAAACAACTGGTTAATGGTTTATCCAGACTCAGATTTAGTTACCTCCTTTCTTTTTTCATTTACTGTGAACAGCAAATGTGAGTATCTATGAAAAACACTGTAAATCACAGTGAATTTTACAGTCTATTTGTGGTAAAAACAATCAAAAAACAAACAAACAAACAAAAAACAAGCTAGAGTTTTGCTAGCTGACAAAAATTGAACTATGAAACTAATGATAGATTGTTTGCTGCTTAGCTATAATTTTGCTAGCTGAAGAAAATAAAACTATGTAATGAGTTTTGCTAGCAGAAGGTAATAGTTTGCTTTCTAGAAGAACATACTAGTAGACTACCTTTGGTATCAATTAAAGTTATACTTCAGCTTGATTAGCCTCCTTACAGTTATTACACAGGGGAAATCTGTTAGCCATTAGCTACTTCAGGTTAATATTTTAAGTACAAAACTAAATAATCATCAGACACCAAACATGACGTATTGTGTAAATTGTATTGTTTCCTCCTTGAGCTATGAGGGTTTTTTTTAAAGCAGGGAGATGCTGCAGCCAAACTGAACTGTAGCCGGATTGTTTCCCAAAGTCTGAGCCATACCCCCCTGGTGGGCAGTGAAGACACTGCAGGTGTAAATTATTAACAATAAATAAATAAACTGTTTTAAATAGTCTTTACCATGAAATATATACAATAAATATTTAAATTAAAAAGTCATCAGAATTAGAAAAACAAAGCAAGTGAATTTAAATGATATTATTGAATTAAATATATTTAATTGACCTATTTTTGATCGTGAACATATATAACAGAATGAGCATGTGTTAAACAGAGGTCTAGGCAGTTGTTTACAATTTCAGATTGGGCTGTTGCATTTTCCAGTTTGGAGATTGGCTGTTTTAGTTGAACTCACACTCGTCACGACATGTGCTGACTCAGAAACTTGCTGAATACTTTCACAGCCGTGTTCCTCTGCCCACCTTCTCCATTCCAGCGAAGTGAATTGCGCCTTCCTTTAATTACACCCATCCATCTTTCTGACAGAAGGAATAACACTATTATTTTTGGTGTATGTGTGATGTAACTGCAGGCACAACTTCCATAAAAAATTATCGCACATTCATGCTGCTGCATATTACATGTATTTTTCTTAGGATCTAATAAAATTGCTAATGAACATATTTTTGTTGTCTTTGTTTTCAAGTCTTTGTCTTTTGCCATAAGAGTGCTAAAAATGAATGAATGAGTGATTAGTCAGTCATCTGTATATTTGAATTTAACTGCAGAGAGGCATCAGTTGATGCATTCGCAGCACTTCAACATGCACTACATACAATACGATCAAAGCTCGGCACCGTTTCACACCTCAGTGCAATCAGAATCATAGTGCTGAAAGGAAAGTCATTTTAACCCTAACTTCAGTCTCTTGATGTATGCACTGTGCAATAATAGCAACATGCAACACATACACACACACACACATTGGCATAAAAACGGTCTGTAGTGTTTTCTGTTTTAAATTAACAGCACATAAGCAGCTGAACTACACAATTCTAGCATTAGCAAACACTTTAAATGGTTTACCAACAACATCAACATTCAGTAAGACATCTCGACAACACAGTTGTCTCTGGTTCTAGCCATAGACGTTTTAAACAGTCGACCTGCTTTTGTTTGCATTAACCTTTAGAGTTTCTCAGTAACCCACTGGTGTGGAAGGTTAAGTGTTGTAAAACAGGAGCGATATGGGACATGCTGAGGAACAGCTGTCCAACATATCCGTAGTGCAGAATTGAGAAGCCTGGCATGAAAAGTCTCTTTCAGGTTCATGGGCCTTTTTCTGACATATTCCAAGGCAAGGTCTTGATAGTGAAAACTTGTAGCCGATCTCTTTACCAGCTTATTGTATTCACTGGCATGAAATAAGAGATTTCTCAGCTGATAAAGCATTAGGACAGTGAAAAGGTTTGCCACAGAATGTCAATTTATATTTTTGGTTTAAATAAAAAAGGTTGGTATGGTAAAATGGTAAAAAATTTAAAAATATTAATCATGACACTTGATCTGTTCTTTGCTAGATTCACAATTAACAAAAATATTTATAGTATAGATTTATGTATTGTATATTTTCATTTTAATTTTGCCCCTACTGATAATCCCATGGGGCATCAACAAGAAGCGATATTATCATCTGATAATCCAGAGCAAGTCTCAGGCCTTACTCCTGCACTTGCAGGGCCAAGTTAATGTTTCACTAGTGAGAAGCAAACACGCTGGACTGTGCACTGTGCAGACTGCAGTCTTGATATTTATAATACATTTTTGGCAAGTTATAATATCAGCAGTCAAATGTAGAATTTATGTAGCTGCTTAAAAAAAAAGTCCCACTCTGATTGGCCAAAATAGAAAAAAAATAAAATAAATGTGAACACGCTAGGAGCAAATATCAGCCACTTCTGATTAGCTAGCACTGCTAGCTATCAACCTGTTTTATTAGCCTCTCTAAAACAAAGAGGTCTGTAGGCCTTTCTCAGTCTCCAAATATAACTACACATAAACCTAGAACGTTCTTCAAGTTGTAAGAGATCCTTCAGAGGTCTTATGTGGTTTCAAGGGACATAAAAACATCTCTTGACCCCCGGGAGTTCATATCGGTCTGCCAATCAAATGTGCTGACACAGGGGGACTCTAAATTAGCCTTTCATAAAAACAAACAGGCCAAATCCTCCTCCTAGCAATACAGAGGACATCTTAATTCTTCTTGTAGGAGCATGTGGGAGTCACATCCAAGGCTAAGTCCATAGTTTGGCTCAGTGATTAGAACAAGTATTTGGTTTTCCTGTTTTGCAAACATCCATCACGGCTGGAGGTCATTGGGTCATATCGTCTGGGCAGATTTGTTAAGGTGGGTGATTTGTGTTGAAATTGCTCTATTTTGTCCCAGCTCCAAGGGTCTGCTTGAGCCTTTGGCTAGAGAGGTCCTGTAGGATGTACTCCTGTTGCTGGCCTTGCACAGCGCCCCACAGAAAAATCGCAGCACTGATGGGCTAAGGATGATGAACACCAATGGGTCGATGATAGAGTTGACTGAAATGAAGAGCAGGGCGATTAGGTCAGTCTTGTGGCTCTCTTCATTATTCTGGGTGGAGTTGATGTACACACGGCACTAAAGAAGGAAGAAAACAAGAATATTTATATTAAGAATAGTGCCTTTTAGGAACACAATTATAAGGGCAAAACTGTTAGGAGTCTAGCCCAAGGGCTCATATTGGAGTAACTGCTAAATGCTAAAGGGGTACACTTAAAGTGGCCTTCATATTGTTTTGTAAATACTGTATTTTCAGAATGAGCACATATAAACACCAGCACAGTGCTGTAATCAGTCAGAAACTGATTACAGCACTCAGACAGAGATTTGGATGTGTTGTAGGTGTATCAGCATAAAAGCAATGGTAGCTGCTGACATTTATATTCTGCATCCAAGGCAAGAGAAGGGAAGTTTATTTACATAGCACATTACTATACACAGAGATCATTCCGTGTCCTTTACAGAGATAAAAATAAACATAAAAAAACACTTTGCAATAAGGAATAAAACCAAATGAAAAAAGAAAGTAAGATTAAAAAGCAATTAATATTGATTTAAATAATAAAACATTTTTAAAATGCATGCATGTTACATTTTTTTCAAAATTGCTTGCAGTTGGTGGGTAGATATAATGTCCATAGGACGCTAGTTCCAGCAGGGAGCAGCATAACAACTAATTAAATAGCCTAGTGGTTATGAACATAACCTTGTGATTGTGGGTTTCAGCCCAGGTACCACTGAGGTACTCTTGAGCAAAGTACAGGGTGTTTTGACTTACAACATACGACAAGGAACGGTACACTGTCGTAAGTCGAAACACCATCACATAAGCGTCTACTGTGTTTTGCCTTGGAGCCATTCCCCTGTCAGTCCACCAGAGGGAGACATTCACCCACCTGAGCATTTTATTAAAGGTAATTTCACACCATTAAAAAAAACTGAAAAAATTGATTTGGGGCGTCGTCGGAACCATGAATTTTTGTAAGACAAGTACATTGTAAGTTGAGGATTCCCTGTACTATCCTACTACATTGCTCTTAAGGTGTTGTTGAAAGTTGCCCGCTGCTTTATGTGTGATGGGTTAAATGCAGAAGTCATGTTTCGCTGAATTGCACTTTATGTGATGGGGTGTGTTCACAATGATAAATTGCCACTTTCATTTCAAATGCTATTTCACACTGTTTAGATACATCTCTGGGCACCACTCAGTGACCAGCTCATGCTGATATAAGAGACATTTCTGGCTGATATTCATCAAACATTCCAGATAAATATTTAAGGCCCAGATGATTGAGTAACTTGCATGAATGAATAAAAAGCAATTCTAAAGCTCATTAGAGGCCAGCGTAAGGAGCTAGTGAATACTAGGAGTACTATGTTCTCTTTCCTTGGTTTGGGTTAGATTTCTTGCGGCCAATTACATGTGAATGCCTAATTGGGGGATCAAACCCCAGTCTGGAGACAGCAGGGTTATATCTGAATACTGTAATGCTATTGATTTGATGAAATTCTAGAGAAAATTCAGCTTGTCTCTAAAGTAGGAACTGATTTTAGCAAAATCTTTTTTAATCACAGTCATGAAAAAATGAAGTTTTCTCTTGTATGCTAATGACTTGCTTGGTACTTTTTAAGGATTTACTCTGAGTGAGGACGTGTGATATCCAGCCTGGGAAACTACTTTTGTTTCTTATTTTCCTCCATTAGCGCTGGCAGCTGGCCAGTACAAGTTAATGTTATCCGAGTTAAATATATATAACACTGTGACTGTGCCTTTCAATAAAGGCCACCAAGATCATTTACCATTTTTAATGTGTTGTTTTTTAAATCTCCCACAGGACTCCAGGCTCCCCCAGCAGATTATTACATCTGTGGAATGAAAATCCTCCACTAGCACAGCCATGATAGTGTTAGAGCTGCTCCAGATAAAAGATGTTATTAGCAGTTATGAGTTCAAGCCATCAGTAGACTAGCTGGACGTTTATTTGATGAGTTTTAACTATTAATTTTATTTTTGAAATCTGTATTTGGAGGGTTTAGGAACATGTTGTGGGCAGGACAGTGAGGCAGTGGTTAGCACTGTCACCTTATAGCAAGAAGGTTCTGGGTTTGATTCCTGTGTTTGCAATAGGTGCTTTTTGTGTGGAGTTTGCAAACTCTCCCTGTACAGTCAAACCCCGTTAGCTTGTTAAGCCGCCAACCTCACCTCTCGCCATCGCTACAATATGTCAGGTGTATGCATTTCTCCCACTATAGCTCACCAAACTTGGGTCCGTGTAAGCGCTGTAGCCTAGAACGCGATCAATTATGCTAATTCTTTAGGTTGCTGCTGCTGGTGTTGGACCAATCATTGATGCAGCTTCGGTCTGGTTGGTGTCTGGACCAATCAACACAGGAATCCCAGTTGTTTGACTGACGGCTGGTTGGTTGGTCCTGTCCACGCTCTGCTTCTGCTAGTATGACCATTTTCGATTCTGAGTTTGCGTGCAAGTTTGTGAATTAGACCCAAAATTTGCATATGCATATGTTGCAGCAATAACTTAGTAGGCGTACAGTTGCCGACATTCTCAGTCTAAAGCAAAAAATGGCTGAACTTCGACTGTGTCTAATGAGCCGGCTTGGGTTTCACATGTAGAGGCTGTTAAAGCCAATGACCTCGTAATGCGTTACTTCGAGCAGAGCCAGCTATCGACACTGGACAACATACAGCTAAAAAAAGCTATAAAACTATATCAGACTTTTTACCTCAGAATCAGGACTAATAAAGGCTTAATAGTCACTATATGCCTATATGAGTATGTAGTGTAGAATAGTGTTTTTGATGTTATTCATGGTCATGTGATGACTTTTTTAAAGGAATTGCACACAATTAACATCATTCTTACATCATAAATCTTTTTCTTTGAGCCTTTTTACATTAAAATGCTTGTAAACTTACATGTAATTTTCAGGTACATTTCTATAAATCACTTAAAATAAACACTGTCCTATAAGGAAACGTCTACCACAGGCACTACATGCTTCTTTTTGACATTTCCCCTTTAAATGCTTAATGGAAACCCTGACTCATGTGAAATATTTGAACACATCCTTAGTATATCATTGTAAAACTACATTTGAGTCAAAGTTTTGATTTGATTTTACAGTGTCTTGGAAACCAGAGAGCATCATCCCAAAGGAGACAGACAGCAGCTTGTAGGAGTGAGTGAAGCCTGGGTATATTCTTCTAACATAAAATCCCTAGAAAGCTCTGTTGGAGGAGTGTTCTCCTTTGTTCTCTCATGGCAGGTTTAGTAGCTCTCTTTGGTGTATCTTAAGTGAGAAGCTGCCTTAAGGCTGACGTAACGAAATGATGGACTTCATACCAGTATCTCTCTGGGGCAATGTGCTTATAAATGTACTACCACTGACCCAGTTCAAGTTCAGTATTTATTTTCCTTATAGTATAACTCATAATAACAAAAAGGTAATGGAGCCAAACTATGTGGTTGGTTCTGCTGGTATGGTGCAAAGTACCGGCTGCAGCGTTGTTTGTTCTGAGATTCTCCTGACTCTGACTGGTTCACAGTTACATGCGTCACTGTGTACTGAGCCTGTAGCACGCCTTGTTCCTTTTAAGTACACAGTGTGTTTGGCCGTGGTCTCTTTTTTTTTGTTCTGTCATCATTTGAAGCTCTTCATACAGAAAAAAACACCTGTTGGAACATCTGCCAGTAATTAGGTTAATTGACATCAGGTCAGTCACATGACTGGGTATTAAAAGGGCATCACAGAGAGTCAGAGTCTCTCAGAAGTAATGTCAGGGAAAAGTTCAGCACTCTGTGAAAGATTGTTCAGATAAATAGAGCAACAGTTTATGAATTAAGTTCCACAATGTAAAATGGCAAAGAATTTTTGGATGTCTTCATATACGGTACATAATATCCTTAAAACAAAATCATTCATTCAGAGAATTTAAAAATCTGTATATAAGGGACAAAGTCAAAAACCAATATCAAATGGCTGTGATATTCTGCTCCTCAGGCATCACTCCATTAAAAACAGACACCTTTCTGGACTGGAAATAGGCTCAGGAACATTTCTCAAAATCACTGTGTATTTCTACATATTTATTGTTGCATCCACAAATGCAGATTAAATGAACAAGATCTAGAAATGCTCTGGTGCATCTATTAGTTTCTTTGGAATAGGCAGCTTGTACATCTGAGAAGGCATTATTAATGCTGACTGATATGTACAGATTTTAGAGCAACATATGCTGCCCCCTAGGCAATGTCTGTTTCAGGGAAGGACTGCTCATTTCAGCAAGACTATGCTAAATTTCACGCTGCATAAATTACATAAGAAAGTTTCTATGGGCTAAACTGGCCTACCTGCAGTCTAAAAATTTCTCAGTTTCAGAATTTAAGATGTTGAGTTTATGTTAATTGCAATTTATTGAATTGTGTTTTTCATTTCTTTTCACACAGCATCACACACGTGTGTGTGTGTGTGTGTGTGTGTGTGTGTGTGTGTGTGTGTGTGTGTGTGTGTGTGTGTGTGTGTGTGTG
>JBBIGC010054347.1:0-11286 GCA_037576955.1 Lepidarchus adonis | reverse complement strand
TGTGTTTCTCTTTCAGGTAGTAATGTTGTAGCACTTATATGCACTGTTGTAGCACTTACACTGTTTTCTATGACTAAAAATATTGTATTGAACTCCCTGTAACTCGCACATCAGTACCGTCATGTCTGAATTTATGATTGATTGTTTCCTGTACCTGGAAGTCGCTTTGGACAAAAGCGTCAGCCAAATGAATAAATGTAAATGTAAATATTTTCCAGGCCAAATCATCAGGGTATGTAAACTTTTGATCAGGGTCATTTGGGTAGTTTCTGTTGTCATTATGATAAAGAAAAAAACAACAACAGTTGTTTGACAATAAATGGCTTCAGCCAACCACTAACCATGGGTGAAAGAAAAGTCTTTTTTTTATCATTCATAACAAATGGCCATGATATCATACATTCTGTCATGGTGAGAGCACAACTGTATAGGCAAGGACAAGCCTTTTGGAATAAGGAAGATATAGTTACTTAGCCAATGCAATACATGCATGGAGTAAATCAAAGCTTTTCGATAGAAGAACCCAATACCAAGTGTGAAGCATGGTGGTGGAAATGTAATTGTAATTTATCATATAAAAATAATATCAGAAAAATATTATGTTGAGTTTTGTTAAATAAATGATTGAAAAAGCTGCTTTTGTGGTTTAGTTCAAATAGATCACCTTTATCTGTATTCAAAATACTGAAATTTTTGCTTGTTTAAATATGTTGAGATAAATATACAATTTCCATGGGGTGTAGTTATCGTTTCACCTGACTGTAACTCAGAAGTTCCAGGATATCTTCTTGTGTTGATAATTAAATTGCATTTTCAGAACCTAATGAAGTGCTACCAATGTATTACACAGTAAAAGCACTCACTTTACTCCGTAATAATCACTCAGAAATAATTCTATTCTCCTCTTATGATTAATGTCCTGCCAAGTCTGACTCACTGCATTTCCGTAAACACCACTGAGAAATGTATCGTTCCTAACCTGCAGGAGCCCAGAACTACTCCTAGGTGGGAATTATTGCCGTTTTCCACCCTCACAATGGTTTGCTGAAAAGGGGCAATTTGAGTCGGTGCATTATCATTAACTGTAAAATTCACACTGGTCAGGCTTCTTAGATTAGAGGGGCGAGAAAGGACTAAATAAGCACAAATGGCAGCAAAGCTAATGATAAGCGCAGGGTGAAATAAACTGACCTTTCTTTCCATCACTGAAAAACGATTTTCTTTTCATGGGGTGAAGTTTGCTTTTGATTTGTTTCGTGCCTTGTCATTTCAGAGAGCACTTCTAAAAGTGTGGGTCTTTTTCAGTGTATTTATAAACTAAACTAGACTAGATTATACTACACAATAATTCCACCAGTTCAGAGCATATGCTTGCTCATCAGCATTATATTAGCACTTATTTGGATAATTGTACGAACAAGAAATTAAAACAAATAAAGAATGCAAGACAAATATTACCAAAACAAAAACAAACAAACAAAAAATAATGCACAACAAATTAGAAACATTCCTGTAAGTCATGATGACACAGTTTAAGGAGACCCAATAAAGACACACTGTGAAAACAGTGACATGTTAAACACTTACTTGGGGAAGACTGCAAATAGCAGCTCTCTCGTCTGCACACAATAGCACTGTTATCAGTGATGAATATTTGACAGAATTTCACAAAAAAAGTTAAAGAGGGAGGTTTCTACACAGTACTGCTGTAGCCCTTACTTCCTGGGTGCTGGTTAAATTGAGTTTTTCACAGGGAGACAGTCAAATACTAAATCTTCGACACATTCTTCCTTATTCTCTATTATCTAAACTCGGGAAGTGGTTAGTTAGGTAAAAGGGTGAACTTGTTGTGTGGCCTAGTCAAACAGTGATCTTTACTGTGCAGAATTATTTGTACATACATTATTTTCATTTGAATATATGCAACATTTCAGAACAGTGTTTGCCATAATGTTTGGGATAAAAACACATTGTCTTTGATTTACCCCTCTCAGCCTTAGCATAATTTTTAATTCAAGCAATGATATATGATATACTGATGATGGTTAAACTGAAGAAAATATTGTCTTTGTAGGGAACTGTGTATGATCCCTGTCATGTGCTGGCTTTAAAAGTGTTCACTGCTATAGCAACATGCTGTTGAAAAAACACATGTTTATGACAGAGCTTACTATAAGATGTTGACAGTGTCAGTAACATTCAGAACAGCAGAGATTATGGTCAAAGAATAATTTCAAAAGCTGCTTATTTTCATTAGGGGCCGACTGAAACGTATAGTGATTCAGACAAAGATATAAATAGTTAAACATTCCAATAACTATGTAATTATTTGCTGGTATCATTTTTAAATTGTTAATTTGTAAAATACCTTTAAAATAATTCACACATTGTTTAAAATCCAACAAATAGCAGAAATTTAAAGTCTTAAATAAAACAAATACTATAGAACCTACAGCCCAGCCAATGTATACATGTGGCTGACAAACACCCAGTCTGATCAACATCTAACATAACCTACACTTTACAGATAATTACCAGGATATGTTCTGCTCAAACCATCTCAAGAATTGTTCAAAACGACCTATTAAAACTGTTTTCCTGTAGAAGCACCAAGACGTCTCAACAACATGAAGTTACTAAACACTGGTGATTTATCAGCAGGATTTTTGACCAATAAATCCAAAAATCATATCATGTATTAACCTTGGATACGATCAGTACAATATACATTTGTAAAATATTTTTTGTTTCGAAATGTGACATCAGATGACCCAAAGCAATCTTTAAGTTCAGTCTTACAGCAGCTACAGCTGTACTCTATTTTCTAGTATCTCCAGAAGCCAACAAAATCACCACAGCAGAAGAGAAGATTTCTGCAGCACCTAATCCTCCATCTTTAAATCGCAACGCATTCTGTCGCAACTGATGAATGCTGCAGAGGAGGTTTGTATTTGGAGGTTTGGCCCAGTGTTCCGTTTAAAGCTACTACTACACAGTCAAGTCAGCCACCAGAATCCTTATACTGAGTAAAAACAGAAATTGTAACCTCCAATAGAAAGGAAGATTCCAAAAGCTGAAGCCATGCACAGTTTGTTGAGGAGACCACAGCACGGTCCTTAGGTCTTAAATTCAACAGGTTGCTTGGTAACCTGGCTAGTCCTCATAAAAGTGTGATGATCTCTCTCAATGAGATGTGCTCGCTCAGATGGATGTGGCTGGGCATTAATTTTGCATTTAGAAGGACAGCAGCACACAGGATCTGAATGAGGAACTCCTTTTGTGTTTTGTTTCTGTGACATATATAGAATAATTTAAGAAAACTGCCAAAAGGGTTTATAAATCAAGCACTAGAATCTAATATATATTTCATAATCAGATGGACATTAAAGACACAGCATGAAAAGATGAAAGCTGATAAAGATTGACAGCTGATCTAGACTTGTGGCTTGAGTTGTGGTTTGGGTATATCTAACTTGCTGGATATGCTCAGGAACCACATACATCTACAGACTTGTGCACATTACTGCTTTCATTACTGACCATCTTAAAAGGCATCAAACAATAGTGTTGAAAGTCATTTTCATGTATTCCATGCAGCAGATTAGAGTTTGACCACCGAGAACAGTTCTTAGACAAGACTCCAAACACTATATTGACCACCCTTGAGTTTATTATCTTTCCTGCTAGTGAAGACTTAGAAGATGTGTCTCTGGTTTTGTAACATATAGAGAACATATTCCATTTACACCAATGTTGTGGTCAAGACCACTCTGTAGACTCACCCTACAAAATGTAGAACCTTAATGAACTGAAATAAGAAACTAAACAAACAGAGCTCAAATGTAAGATTTTGGGAAAAATGTATCAAAGCTGTAAAGAAAGACACAACACTAGAATAAAAAAGGATTAAAATACATTACTTTCAAAAATTTTCACGATTTTTCTGATGATATATGTACACCTACAGTAAAATAAGTAACCAGCTATATGACCACACTTAAAATGAAAATTGTAACTTATCCCACAATATACACCAGGTAAAATAAGTATTGTACACTAGATCGACATGAAATTCTCACCAGATGTCAATAACAAACCATCCAATCCACACATGCAAAGAAATCAAACCATAGATTTCCATACATTAAGTTATGTGAAATAAAATGGAATGACACATGGTACATGTATTGAACACATGAAGAAAGGAAAATACAAAAAGGCATGGACAGTCATGACACCAGGTGAAATCTATCAGTAATAAATCTGATGAAATCTACACAGTACCAATAATATCAGCTGGTTCAGTCGCAACTGATGGCTTATAAAAAAAAAAAGTGTCTCATTACCAAGGTGTCACACAAGAAACATCTCATGATGGGTAAAACCAAAGAGCTCTCAAGACCTTCGCAATCTTTTTGTTGCAAAAGGTACAGATGGCGTTGAAGTTCCAGTGAGCACTGCTGGGGCCATAATCCAGAAGTGTAAAGAACATCATTTCACCATAAATCAGCAACAACCAGGTGCTCCCCACAATATTTCAGACAAAGGAATAAAAAGAATGATCAGAATAGTCGTCCAAGAGCCAAGGACCACTTGTGGAGAGTTTCAGAAAGACCTGGAATTGGCAGATACAATTGTTTCAAAGAAAAGAAGAAATAATACACTCAACCACCATGAAGAATAAACATGTTAAAGTGTGTTTAAAGTTTGCTGACCAACATGGAGACAAGCCTGTGAAATACTGAAAGAATACAGGAAGCGTCTTGAAGCTGTCATCACTAACAAAAGCTATTGTACAAAGTATTAAATACATTTCAGTAAGAGTCATCAATACATTTTCCCTGTCATTCAATTTTATTGCAATAAATCTATGGTTTGATTACTTTGCAGATGTGGATTGTGGATTTCAGGTCAATAGCACCTTCAGTAATATATTTAATTAGAAAATTGGTGACATGTTCAATACGTATTTTACCCACATGGGCATGGAATCAATATTTTTCTGTCCTCAATACTGGCAAATAGTGTTTACATGTCTGTTTGCATAAGAAAAAAATGCATCTTGTGCATGGGCCTGTCACAACAGCCAGACAGAGGGGTGGTGTTAAAATCCTGACTGGTGTGTCACAACCTTATAGCCACCATCATTTTATGCATGGCTATGCCAACTCATGTACAGTGAGCATAGCAATGCAACTTTTTGTAAAGAGCTACAATTTCAGTGCTACGAATATACAGATTCATTCACTCCATATGCTAAGGTGTGATTTTAAGGAATGTTAATTCCTTAGGCAGTGCCACAAGAATCTGATGCAAAACATAATAAAAAAATGTACATAGTCAGTGCACTTTAATTACAATACCAATATTCACAGTATGCTCTGAAAAAAGCACACTGTGACAAATGATGCAGCACTGCTGCCAACACTGAAATAATAAAAATATTAGAGTCATATCGTAACAAAAATGCATGTTGATAGTTCCAGCTGGGGAAAGCTACTGTTTCTGTTGAGGATGCTAATAAGTGAACAGACTGTTGTGTGTGTGTGTGTGCGTGCGTGCATGTGTGCGTGCGTGAGAAAGACAGTGATTGTGACAGAGAGAGAAAGAGAGAGAGAAACAGACAGAGAGAGAGAGAGAGAGAGAAAGCAAAGCATAGTGAGAGACAGCGCGAGAGAGAGTGAGCAAGCACCAGTCAGTGAACCGCTTTAAGGCAAGTGAGTTTGAAGGGGTTATATTTGTGTATACACTGTTGATGTCATGAAATTGAACTGCAGACTTACGAAGCAGGGTTCTATCTTTGTTTGAAGCATGTACAGTTTTTCTGACTTTGTTCTCAAATGTTCTCAAATCATCTGTCATGATGCTCCAATACAGGCACTAAAAATAGCCAAATGTAACTTGTTTGCATCTGTGCACAGCCCATTAAGAGGTCAATGACTAGTAGACAAGACGCTGACTTTGGCCCCTGCAGCATGACAAGAAGAGTGAGGACTTAATGTCGTTATAAGAAAAGAAGACTGGCATAAGGCACTACAAGGCCAAACTAAACGTAAACACCCATCATGGCGTAGACATATTTTCAAGGTAGACTATCTTCTGCAGGACTAATAGAGGACAGACCTATTGCACAAGCAATTCTTTCTTTGGAGGTTATCACTTTATAAGATAGAGCACTACACAAGCAGATGTATATTCTACAACCATTGTGTACATACATAAAAGTTTGGGCTCCCCTTGGTAAAGAACAGATTTAAGTGATTTTTTAATTAAAAATGATAACACAGATCCTCTAGGATATGGAAAAAATGCACAATATTTTCAGCAAACATTGATGCATAGCTGGCTCTTGGGACATGAAATGTTACCTCTCTGGTGGGTAAGGAGCCTGAACTGGTGCGGGAGGTTGAGAGGTACCGGCTCGATATAGTTGGGCTCTGGAACTCCTATTGAGAGAGGTTAGACTTTGAACTACTCTGGAGTTGCAGAGTAGTACAGGTGAAAGGTATTGGGCAGGTGTGGGCTTTCTTCATACCGTGGCCAGGATCCCAGCTCTACACCCTGGCCAGGATCCTACAGGGTGTATGGGAGTTTGTTCAACCAGTCCACATGTGTTTTGTGGATTTGGAAAAGGCATTTGACCATGTCCCCCGGAATATCCTGTGGGGCGTGCTCCAAGAGTACGGGGTACAGGGCTCGCTGCTATGAGCCATTCAGTCCCAGTACAGGAGAAGCAGGAGTCTGGTCTGCATAGCTTTAAGTTGAACCCATTTCCTGTTGAGGTTGGACTCCAAATTCACAAATTCTGTTAATAATTTTATGGACCGAACTGCTAGGCGTAGCCAAAGGGTGGAGGGGGTCAGGTTTGGTGACCTCAGAATATCGTCTCTGTTATTCGCAGATGACGTGGGTCTGTTGGCTTCAATGGGCCATGACCTACAGCTCTCACTGGATCGGTTTGAAGCAGCAGGGATAAGAGTCAGCATCTCTAAATCCGAAGTCATGGTTCTCTCCTGGAAAAGGGTGGAATGCTCTCTCCTGGTCGGGAGCATATTACTGCCTCAAGTGGAGGAGTTCAAGTATTTTGGGGTCTTGTTCACGAGTGAGGGAAGAATGGAACAAGTGGTTGACAGACTGATCAATGCGACACTGGCAGTAAAGCGGGTGCTACAGCGTTCCATTGTGGTGAAGAGAGAGCGGAGCCGAAAGGTGAGGCTATCGCTTTACCAGTCAATCTACGTTCATGACCTTACAAGCTAGGGGTAGTGACCAAAAAAATAAGATTGTGGATGCAAGCGGCCAAAATGAGTTTTCTCCCTTAGAGGTAGGATGAGGAGTTCAGTTATCCAGGAGAGACTCAGAGTAGAACCGCTGCTCCTCCGTGTGGAGAGGAGCCAGTTGAGGTGCCTTCTTCAGAGGGTGTTCTAGGCATGCCCCACTGCTTCTCCCCATGAAGAAGACCATGGGGAAGACCCAGGAAAGACTGGAGGAATTATATCTCTCTGCTGACCTGGGAGCTCCTCAGGGTTCCCCCTAGCGGAGCTGGAGGAGGTAGCCAGGGAGAGGGAGGTCTGACCCCGTGACCTGACTCCGGATAAGCTGAAGGGAATGGATGGATGGATGGATGGATGGACGGACATTATGGCACTGTGCAAAAGTTTTTCATGAAAAAAACACTTTGTCAACCATTAAACATGGGGGTGGACCTATGATGCTTTGGGGTTGTGTTGCAGCCAGTGGCACATGAAACATTGCACGGATGGAGGGAAGAAAGGATTCCACTAAATACCAGCAAATTCTAGAAGCAAACATCTCACCAACAGTAAAAAAGCAAAAGCTGAATTGAGGATGGATTCTACAACAGGGCAATGATCTTAAACATATCTCGAAATCCACATTTGAATACTTCAAGAGATGCAAGCTGAAGATTTTGGAATGGCCGTCACAGTCCCCTGAAAATTTGTGGGTAGATCTCATGCATAATTTTTGTTTTCTGAAAATATTGTGTCTTTTTTCCATGCCCTAGAGAGACTGTGTTAACATCTTTTCAATTACAAAATCACCAAAATCTGTTATTTATCAAGGGGTGCCCAAACTTTTGCATAAAACTGTACCTCCATGAGCGGGAAATTCAAATGGCTTCCAATGAGTCCTTGCTTGGCACACAAACTCCAGTTAGTAATATAGTAATTTAACAGGCTGCCTCACAGTAGTGTTGCTCCTTTATTTGAACATTGTTTATATCAATTTATTTGTGAGGTATATCAGAATTACTTTTAACAAGGAATTAAAAATCACAGATTTTTAAAAAATGAAATGAAAGTTTTGGGGGATCTGGTGCAACCTTAGTTAAGATCTTTTTGTCAGAATGTATACTTCTTGTGAAATAGGCAGTGAAATAATGAATGAACCGGTTACACTGGTAGCCATATACATCTGGATCATGAGTTTAATTTCCCCTCAACCTGCCTCATTCCATCACTCTGACATCTCTTCTGTCTCAAAGACAGAGTCCTTGAACACAAATGGCTTTTATGTATTTTTTAAGCAAAACTATCAACTCGTCCTTCTTCTTCTTGCTCTGGTCATCCAGAGCCATGACATTGAATATCGTTTACAACTATATATCAGAATACTTATCAGAATAATAACTACTTTGCTCAGCAACATTTCCTAACTCACTAAAATGGCACTGTAAAAGATTCATCCACTACCCTGCAATGGATTGGCAACCTATCCAGGATTTATTATTTAATCATTTCTCCTTTGATCTGACATTTTAAAAGAGCACAGTTTGAACTTGTACTTTATTAGTTTACATAAAACTCTCTGAAATTTTTTTAGAATAAACTAAGTACACAAAAATACAGTTGTCTTCAACCCAACAGATTTGCTCTGTAAATGTTCCAGAGGTTCTCTAATTCAGACAAAAAGTTGTCTGTGATGTATGCCACATGTGTACTATAACTGTGGCCAAACAACACCCTACATTATTCCAAAAGACCTGGTCTTGGTTATATACATTCTTTTGTATATGTGTACTATGTTTACTGTATGTTCATTTTGTTTCTTGACACACCTCAAATGCAGGTCAAATTCATTTAGCTTCTTTCAGATTATGGACATATGCAATCGCACACTTCTTGGAAATGTTCAACTCTCTATTTAAATTTGCAGGACTGGTGGTACTGGTCAAACTGGTCAACATGATCCGTTTCAAAACATGATCAATAAACTTGTAGTTGATTTTCCTCATAGTGTAGTCATTTATTTGAAATAATTCATAGATATTTTTAAATCTCTTGGCAGATACATAAGCATCAATACACGTTTTATTCTAAAGGCTTTAAAAGTTGATCAATGACTTGAAGGTGAGATAAATATAAGGGTGTATGTGCTTTTCCAATGTGACTGACCTGTTTTTTATTTATTTAAATTATGAAAATGACTACATGTTGGTTTTCTGTGACATTTATTGCAGTAATCATCTGTATGTAGACACTGCATCAAAAAATATATAAATGAAAATATGAAAAATGTTGAAGTGCTTATTTGGTCAAAGTACTGTGTGTGAACTAGGTATTGAGATGTGCTGTGCAAAAAGAATGATTTAGTATTGAAGAACATGGAAGCAGAGGATTCCTAAATAAAATATAATCCATTGTGTTAAGCTGGCAGTGATGGCCTAGTAGTTAGGACCTTGCCCCTGGGGTCAGAAGGACCAGCACCACTGAGGTCACCACTACACTGCTCCCTGATTGATCTTGACAGCTGCCCGCTGCTCCACGTAAATGCAGAGATCACATAGTGTGTGATTGAGTGTGTTTACAATGACAGTCACTTTAATTCTCATTACTAAAAGCAGAAAAATCATCTGTGTGAAATGTATGTAACAACCATCATCAAAATGTTAATTAAACAGAAATTAATCAGTATTTAAGCTGCCAAGAAAACAATTCAGTGCATTTCAACCTTACTTATATTCCATAATGTACAAGCTCTAGTGTCTGAAATACTATTGGACTAATTTGCAAAGCATGTACAGTACAGAGATCAAGTATTGTCTTTACATATTGAGAGAGTGGGTGCTGTCTAAGATCAACAACAAATATGAAAAAGATCAAGATAGACCTTGAGCAACTCAATCCTGGTTGTGGTATTTCTTGGACTCCAAGGATTTTCCATTTACTGCTTATTGAAAGTTGAAATATTACATTCCTGTTTTGTAACAACAGGAAAAACATGTGCACACATTTGCATGTACGCATGCACGCACACTCCAGTGACAACTTAGAACTGAACAGTCTGTTTACAAACCCAAGAGAAACAAAGAGCACATCAGTGTAATGATGTGCTATAGCTGGACACATGTCCCTGGGGACCAACTTCTGCGTCTTGTATGTTTTTTTGTCATTCAGAAAATGAAGCCAGATGAAATGCTTTGATATATGCAAGCTATCCACTGCATAACAATGAGTGTGACTTTGATCACCAAACTCATATCTACAAGAAGAGCTAACAGGAAAAACTTCAATGGCGTCCCACCCATTCTCTAAAATTGAAAGACTCAAAAGATGAATGATATGATGTGGAGCTCTCATTACATGATATACTGTGCATGTTCTGATCCAGATTTCAAAAGAAGAGAGAATAAAGAAAGAACAAAGAAAGAAATGAGAGCGAGAGAGAGAGAGAGAGAGAGAGAGAGAGAGAGAGAGAGAGAGAGAGAGAGAGAGTTAGTTAAGGCTGTGGATGCACACAAGTGTTCTTGTTTAACATCCCACACATACCATTACAGCCCATTGATTTCCACAGAGGTGCTCAATATGTCGATCGCGAGCTACCGGTCGATCGCGAAGGCATCGCTAGTCGATCGCGATGCCCTGCCATTCAAAATAACCAACCACACGCGCGAGTGCAAATCTTCAGACAAGCGGTCACCTAGTTAGCGGCTAACGGTTTATTTACTTCTAATGAAAGGGTGTAAAAACAAGTGGGGGAGCTGGAGGAAATAAGAAACCAAAATCAGACTGTTCATTAAAAAGTACAACACTAACTACCCACCGAAAAGCCGAAAAGAGAGGGGATTACTGTATATTTGGACTATGCAGCTCTGGCTGTTTAAAGTTCATAAATGTACAGCACTGCATTGAGTCAAACATGTTCATGCTGCTATGCAAGGTAAACAATATATATTTTACATATAATGTATTTCTCTCTCTCTCTCTGTGTGTGTGTGTGTGTGTGTGTGTGTGTGTGTGTGTGTGTGTGTGTGTGTGTGTGTGT
>JBBIGC010054336.1:0-11286 GCA_037576955.1 Lepidarchus adonis | reverse complement strand
CTTAATTTTCTCATGCCATTTTTCTGGTCTGGTAAACTTGATTTAAGATGTTTTAGATATTTGGACTGGAAACAAGATTCTTTAATTTTAAGATTTAATCATTAAGATTATTTTTCTTACGCCATTGGCAGATAATTTAAGTTAGAAAATCATTTTTTGCAGTGCAGTCAATTTAAATTTGATATAACCATCACATGACCACTAATTAAGTTGGTTTATACTAATAATAGACTAATAACTCACACAGAAAACTGTTTCCAGGTCAGTGTGGTGACATTAATGGTTGTAGGGTGTGCTGACCGGTCAAACCTTGACCACAAACATTTCAGTGCACTTTTTAATTGTGTTAACTGTAGTCTAAAGTGTGTTTCTATGCTTTGGCAATACCAGGCTCCACCTTCAGCACACAAAGCCACACATGGCTCATTTGCAGGGTCACACCACCACGGGTTGTCCTGACAAGTTTGTCTTTGGAGTGTGCAAAACAAATACAGGTCATTTGTTTTTACTCTCATGGATGTGCCAAAGGGTTGACCTCAAACGCTTGCTACAATGAAGATTAGCAAAGGGATGGACAGAGTTTCTTTCAGGAAAAAGAACATTGTCTTTTCCAAACATATCAGTGAAAATGTGATGAATCTGCGATATGATGTTGGTAGATCTGAAAAATCCATATAAAAACAATGTTAATAAACACATTCCTCAATGACATGACAGTTAAAGCAATATTAAAGAATATTGAAACAAATGGTCTAATTGTAAATATAGGCAATACAATGCCTTCCAGAATGTTTGGGACAAAGACGTATTTTTCTTTGATTTACCGTTGATTTTTTTCGTGACTTAATTGCACATTACAGACTTTTTACCATGTAAAAAATACAACATTTTTTGTACCAGCGACCCCTCATAACAGGGCACCAAAATGTTTGGGACAAAGTAATGGTAGGTATGTTAAAGCAGCAATGTTTACTACTAAGTAGTTGCGTATCCCTCGCATCCAACTTGAAGTTTGCTATTCATAGACATCACCAGGTGCTGAGTATCTTCTCTGGTGATGCCCTGCCACCTTCAACTCCTGCTTGTTCCAGGGGCTCCTCCCTTTAAGTTTCTTCTTCAGCATATGGGAGGTATGCTCATTTGGATCTGAATCATGTAAATGGCATGGAAATTTCAGAATTGTCAATTTTTTAGCTTTAAGAAGCTCCCATGTTGCCTTAGCAGAATGTTTGGGATTATTATCTTGTTGCAGGATAAAGCACCGTCCAAGAAGTTCAGCAGAACTTGAGCAGATAAGATGTTTCTATTCACCTCAGAATTCACTGGGCAGGTGCCATGTTCCACCATGTGCACCGCCATGTTTAACAGGTGAACTGGTATGCTTGTTATCTTGAGCAATTCCTTTTCATCTCCACACTTTCCTCTTACTATCACTCTGATACAGATGATTTTAGTCTTGTCTGTCCATAACACCAGAATTCTGCAGGTTCTTTTAAGTACTTTTTCCCACAAAATCATGTTTTTGTGGTTTGCATCTGGCAGTGTAGTGTTTGTATTTCTAAATTCAAATTCAAATTTTATTTGTCACATACACAATCATACACAGTATGATGTGTAGTGAAATGCTTTGGCGACCGCCCATGACCTCAGGATACAAAACAAGAAGCAATTTTAAAGACGTAACAATAAATAGAGCAAAAATATTTTTAACTTCTAAAGAAATATAAAGAATATAAAAACCTTATCTAATATAAACAAGACTATATAACAGGTGCAAATGATTTCTGTACATAAAGTCTTTGGCGGATAGTGGTCTCTGACAAACACCTGCCACCTGAAGTCTGTTTCTGATCTGGTTTCTTTCTTTACCATAGTGAGGATTCTTCTGCCAAAGAGGGAGCTTCATTTACCAGCTCATTTTCTAATGTTCATATACCAAACTATTTTCACATTGTTATTTAGCAGATCGTCCTGTTAATATCAATTGAAAAAAGGTACAAAACTGATTAAAAAGCAGATTGAGAACTTGCTGACCGTTATTCTTTTCTGCTGCCATGAGGTTTCTGTCTGAATCAGCTGTAGCAAAAACACAAAGAAATCTATAAAATCAAGGTGGTATTTCAGGCCCAGACAGTAGCAATCCTGGATTTTGATCCAACTGGCTGAACACTTCAGCTGCTTGTTTAAGCAATTGAGAGAAGTCAGACAGTTGAACCAAATCATGAGGAGTATTTGTACATGTGCATGCAATATGACAATATTTTAAATTGCTATGCAATAACCTTTCAAACATTAAATATATCACAATATATATATATATATATATATTTCAGTATAACACAGTGTCGGCTGCAGTAAACAGTGGTGCTTGAATGTTTTATGGAAGCCCTTAGAATGTTCTATATTTCTGCATAACTATGATCAATATAATGACCCATACTTAAAGGTAGATTAAGAGATGTCAAATAAACAAATGACACAAAATAAAATAAAAAGCAAAACTAAATATTTTGTGATTGATTTAGGGAAAATGATGAAATATTACACATCTGTATGTGGCAAAGCATGTGAATCTCTATGATTAGCAATTCGTTTGAAGGCCAAATTAGAGTCAGATGTTTTCAATAAAGTCATCCAAAAAAAATATCAGGGATCAACGTCTGATCTTCAAAACTCATTTTTACTGAAACTAAAAGAGAGTTCTGAAGTCATCAGAAAAAGATGCTCATCAGGCCAGAAAATGTTATAAAACCATCTCTGAAGAGAGACAATTGACTCTTGTCTTTCTTCCATAGAAAATTGTTAATCTCTCCAGGAGTGCTTGACCACCAAAAATGACTCCAAGTGCAAGACATGTCACAAAGGAACCCAGGGTTACGTCTAAGCAACTAAAGCCCGCTCTCTCATTGGCTACTGCTATGAGTCCATCATCATGGGTTACAAGGAGAAAGTCAATCCATAAAGAACATTTCTGCCTGTTTACATTTTTGCTAAAGATCACATTGACCCGACTAGAAAAAAGTTTTCTAAACACGAGATCATAACATCACTGATATATTGTAACACAGTTATAAACCACAGTTATATCATAGTAGGTGGATATTTGCAATAAGTAATATTTGCAATTAATTTGCTGTGTGGTTAAATTTCTTTCTTGAAAACGTCAGGTACTTTAGATAAATATCCGGTTATTTAAACAATTGCTGAAAACTTATTATTTACAGTGTACAGATGATTGTCCAATCAAGTCATTGCATTCATGAGGAGCATAATCATCACAGATTGTACGATTTTAAGATCATTAAGCAGCAGAGCTTTTATTAGCAATGCGTTATCAGCATGGGTCCCACCCATGACCTGTAATTTCAAGTGCTCTGAACACTGGACTGCTGACATCACCCATTTCCATTTTTTGGGATCATTTGACCTAATATGCATCATGCTTATGGTAACTGTATTGGTAATCATTGACAGAAACTGCTTGTCACAGTATATGAGCCATTGTGGTTTAAAGAACGCCTGTGCATGAAGACACGTCCCTGACACTGCAAGTTTATTGAGCAACATTAACTGCTCCAGTGAAAGAACTATAGGCCCAATGCCTATGACCTAAGCTTCACCACGTGTGAGAAGATCCTGTGATCAGAGTGTCTCAGACGCACAGTCAAAAAGAGAAATGAAAGGATAAAGAGTAATTTGCTTACAGTTGGCTTCCACTGTCCATAGGCGAAGTCAATTGAAAGCCTCCACATCGTGTTCTTCAGAGCCATGAAACAGAAGTAGCACTTCCATTTTTATAAATGAGATGTAATGTTTGAAGACGTTTTTAAAGCTTCAAAAGCTCCATTCCAGTTAATGTTTTTTTCCTAAAAATGTATGTATTTTTTATTTTAAAAAAATGAAAAAATAAATGCACTTAAAAAGTTCTTTGGAGCAATGGCCCAGAAGAACCATTTCTGGTTTCCCAATGAACCTTTGTAAACTTTTGTGTTTGTAAAAGAGACGTATGAGTGTGAAGAACCTTTTCCGAGTTTAAAAACCTCCTGTAACATCATGTAAATGTTTTTTCCTTCACCTGCCATTTTATAAAGTTTGTCTGAGAAGGAGAACTATCAAAATTTTTTATTTTTTTTCATGTTTTCCACTTGAAGCCTCAGTTTTCAGCCTATTTGATATGTCTTTTCTTTCAATAGGTGCTTCTTGTCCTTGGCCACACTCCAAACAGTCCCTTTGTCTCATTTTCAGAATGAGAATCAGAATCAGAAAAACTTCATTTATCCCAGAGGAAATGACTTAATATTTATAAGAATGTATTTGCGGAGTTTTTGAAAGGAAAAGACAGAATTCCAAAAACATTTCTTTTACATCGCTCCAAACCCTTTTGGCACCTTTAATTTCAAGAGTGTCTCCACATTCACACTTCTATTTCTAGCATAATCAAGAAACTGAAATATAACTAAGACATAAGATAAGATATATCACTCAACATAGTCATAAATTCAGAATATAATCCATGTAGACAAATATACAAATGAACTGAGACATTTCAGCAGTCACTTCATTAGGAATTACAGTAATATGTGGTATTTTTTGTCAACATTCATTCAATACATTCACCATCAACTTTGATATGACTTATGGCCATATTATGTGCACAGCATCATGCACATTTATGATTGCGTTTTTATTATCTACTACTACTATTACGCCTGCTTATTTCCCGCTACTGTTTGTTATTGCAAGTGATCCCGTTATAAAATAATTTCATGACCAATAATCTGGTACTTATCTCAATTCTACAAAAAGGGTGCGCTCCAAAACTGTGTGCTTTAATAGCTGAGGTTGCACACTTGCAGTGAACAGTGAGAGGACAGTATTGTCCTGATCACAGACCATAAAACGAGGGTTTGGCCACAAACAGAGCTTCTTCTGTCTCTTCCTCCAAATGTAAACTCACTGGCTGACCTGTTTATGAAGCAAAACATCACATGCACAGAGCTGCTTACATGATAAATCAGTTAAATTGCAGGAATGTGTGTTTGTGTTCGTTCCTCGTTGGTTTAGGTTTGGTTAAACCTAAGCCAAATGCTGAGTAAAGTGCAAGGACAAATTTGCCTGAACCTCATCAACTCCTTCAATATCACACAACTTGGAAAACAAATAAAGTAGCAGGAAAGGTATGTGAACCGTTCAGAATTTCATTGTTTTCTGCATTAATTTGTCATAAAATGTGATCTGATCTTCATCTAAGTCAAGGGTATTGGCAAATATAATGTGTCTAAAATAATAACATCTTCATTATTAAGAACAACTATAAACAGCTCATATTGCTAGTATGAAGTAAAAAAAAAAGTATGTGAACCCTTGGACCTCAACCAGGCACTTCCTGTAGCTGCACATCGTTCAGGAGGAAGCTTAGTCCATTCTTCCCGGCAGAACTGCTTTAGCTCCGTCATATTCTTTGGATGTCTCATGTGTAAGGTTCTCTTCAAGTCCATCCCTGCATCTGTACTGGGGTGAGGTCTGGGCTCTGGTTCGACCACTCAAAAACATGGATTTTGTTGCCATTCTGTTGGGACTTGCACTGGTGTTTTGGGTCATTGTCCTGTTGCATCACCCAACTTCTTCCCAGTTTCAGCTGATGTACAGATGTTCTCACATTATCCTGAGGATTTTTTTTTGATAGACTTGGGAATTCATCTTCTTCTCAATGATTGCAAGCTGGCCAGGCCCTGAAGCAGCAAAGCAGGCCCAAATCATGATGTTTCCTTCACTATACTTTATGGTTGGGATGATGTTTATATAATGATATGCAGTGTTCTTTTTACACCAGACGTAGTGCTGAGTGTTCTTTTCAAACAGCTCAGTGTTAGTTTCATTAGTCCGTAAAACCTTTAGCCAGTGCCGCTCTGGACTGTCAGTATGCTCTTTCGCAAATTTCAGACATGCAGCAATGTTCTTTTCAGTAAGCAGCAGCTTGCTTCATTGCGTCTTGCCATAGACGTTCTGCTTCTTCAATGTTTTACCTACTGTAGACTCATTAATACAGAGGTTAGCCAGTTCCAATGATGCCTTCAAATCTTCGGCTGTGAGTCACGGCTGTTTCTTTACCTCATTGATGATAGTTTGTTGTGCTCTTGGGGTCATTTTACTGGGAGCCCACTTCTTGTTAGAATAACCACAGTCCCAAAATGTCTCCATTTGTAGATGGTTTGCCTAACTGTGCATTTCTAAAGTCTTAGAAATCACTTTGTAACCCTTTTCAGCTTTATGTAAATACAACATCCTTGATTGTAGATCCTCTGAAAGCTCTTCTTGGCTGAGGCATGGCTCACAAGAATGTACTCTTCTTGTGTGAAGGGATTTTATTTAGCTCTGGTCCACTCTCAAACTCATTTTCTTAACAAGCCTCCAGGTATGCTAACACCTGACTCCAATTCACATACTTTTTCCACTAGCAATATGAGTTGTTTATTGTTGTTCTCAATAAAGACATAAAAATCAACAGCACCCGGGGTCAACAGACCCTCCGATCACAAGGTAAGTTCCTAGGCACTATGCCACCACTTCTCCAAGTGTAATAATAAACTAGACAGACTGGTTGGGCTCAAATGAATGAAGTTTTCCTTCAAAGCTCTAAATAATTGTAAGCATTCGAATGTTTAACCAACTGCAGAGAAAAAGTTTGGTTTGGGTGCCTGTATCTCAAGCCCAGTTCACTCTGAGTGGATGCAACCAGATGTATAGAAAAGATCAAACTCCCTAAACTGTAGGAAGAAACCTTGGGAGGTACCAAAGCTGAAGGTGAACCCACCCTCAGATTATAAATAAATAAGTAATAAGTAATGTCAGTTTAAAGAGGCTTATGCAGTTCCTTGTGTACAGGTGTGGCCTCACTGAGTAACAATCAGTTAGGTGGAGCAAGGTTCTCTCCCATTTTTTGTCTCTCCAGCGTATCAGGATTGAACTGTACCAACAGAGCGGGATCACTGGTATCTCAACAGAGAGAGACAGAGACAGAAAGAGAGAGATTCTGTTAGCGATGCTCAATGGTGCAAGTGATTAAGAACAATGTACATTGTGGTCGGAGTGCCAGGAGTGCCAGGAGCTCCAGCAAGACTCTCTATGACAGCATCATTTAAATGAGAGACCCTCGTAAAAAGTTGCATAGACATTATTACACCATTACTGAAAAGCCTTGGATTCAGGCAGTTAATTCCCACACAGAACTGCACTCTGGCAAGTGTCCTGCTTCTAGAGAAGCTGTTATTTGTAGTCTCTCAATTTCCTTGCTTGAACACACCCACTGCAACTCAGCTTTGTTAATGAGCTTGATCAAATGTTTTCAGCCAAATCGGAGGATAAACCTGAACTTAATAAGACTGAGGGCTGTTTAAAGGATACAACCTTTAGACTAAGATGTGCTCATACTTAGTCCAGTAGCTACACACTGAGTTGTCTACCAGATCCTTATGCAGACAATGATTTAACATTAGTTTTTCTCATTTTATCTGAGTGTCTCTGTTAATCTCAGTTTAAATACAGTTGAGAGAAGAGGGGTATAGACCAACATTTGCTATGGTTTTCAGGGCATCATTACACAGGGCTACAAAATTAGTGCAATGCCCCTGACCTCATCCTTAAACTTTTTCTACTGGCATTGACACTCTCTGCTGCAGCCCAGAGGAAGACGGGCCTTTTTTTGAGTCTTGGTTCCTCTGTGCTTGCTCAACTAAACAGAAAAGTCGCTTTTCAGTATAAATGGGTATAAAAAGGAAGAAAATGATAAAAAAAATAGAAAAGTCATGTCAACAATGAATTGTTAACATCATGTCAAAGTAACAACACAGCTTCACACAGAAAGGCTGAGGCAAAAAGGGTGAAATAGGGCCAGCACTGATAAACTAACAGGACAATAGCTTTCCAAGTACAATGGCTATTCTGAATGGTGATTGTTCTATAGACAAAATGAAGATTAATTCTGACTAAACTCAATATCACTGGTTAAAGAACTGTATACCTAGAATAATGAATAATGGCCAGCGTTGACCATGCTTTATTTAAAGAAAAAAAACATATTACAGAAAAATACCAGATATTTTGATGGCAAATAAATAATAGAAAGTGCGTTAAAAAACATAAAGATATAGTCTGCACAGAACGATTAGGAAGGCATCAGATAAAATATAAACACAGAAGCTGGGAAGATAAAAGGCTGATTTATTTCCAATCACCACAAACCTGGAGATGCTGAGCTCTGTAGTTGAGAACACGTGTATATTCCTTATTACTTTAATAGACAGTACAAATGTTTCTGATGGCAGTGCTCCCCCTAGTGGTGGAATATTACAGGCGGGGGCGTGGCCTGATTCCATAGCAACCCCAAGCTCATCTGAGTAGCTCAGTGAGCAAAACATAGGGAAACGTTGAAGCCGTTTTCATTGTTATTGCTTTAACTATATAGTATCACAAAAGTTTACCATTAGTTAATGTAGGTTGTTCTTTAAACATTGGTAATCGGCGGAAAACTGCTTAAAGATGACCGACAGAAAACGTGCCATCGGACTCGGGGAGCGCGCGCATGTGTACCCCTGGTGAGTAAACAGGAAAAGCTTGAATCATTAACGTAAATCAACCAACTTCACATTCTGAAACGCACTTTCGTCATTTTATTCATAATAATTAATAGAATTTAAATGGTAAAGTCTTACATAAACAGGCTGTAGTTTATATTTAAGGAAATGCTATTGGGTGGGGTCAAATAAAATGCTCTTAATTTGAAAAATGCTACATTTTCTGAAAAGGCAACCTGGTTTCAATAAATAAATAACCATGTGTAAATTGTTATTTTATTTTAAAGAAAGTATTAACAGTAATCTGAAACATTGCCAACACGTTGGTAATCTTTTATCAGATTTCACCAGTTTATGTATTATGCTAGGTTAAAGCCAGCCATAACAGGTCAGGCCACTTTTTGCAGATGCAGCAGTCGTTGGGAAAGCAAATAGAAACATACAAGTCTTCAGATAAGCAGCGAATGATAAACAACATTAAGACTTTGCCCTTGTGAACAGAGGGTTGTAGGTTCAGCTCCTGGCCCAGGTTCCACCGAATTACCCTGGAGGTTCAGTCCCACTATACTGCTCCCCTGGTGCTGTTGATCGCTGCCCACTGCTGCAAGTGTGATGGCGTAAATGCAAAGATCACATTTCATTGCCATGCACTTTGTGTGAAGAGTTGAATAGTGTGAAGAGTATAAATGGGTTCAGAGTGAGCGGTACTGGTGTGTTATCACCTTTGTTAGAAGTAACATATTACAAAATACCAAACTTTTTCACGACTTTTGGCAGCAACAAGTTGTGTAACTTTTTCACGACTTTTGGCAGAAACAAGTTGTGTATCTGATTACTTTTTCAAATGAAGTAATGCAAAATACTGAAATTTAAATGAACTCCTAACTCGTTACTTTTGATGTGGGATGATGTTTTTGTACATAGGCGCTGTCAAAACGATGGATTATTTCTTCTTATTTGTTCACATATATGTTTTTGTTGTGCATTATGTTCATAAGAGGAATAGTAATGGCTAACTGCAGGTTTATTTTACTTTGGGATTCCATAATTCTGCTGTATTTCCAAACTGAGCTCAGTGCAAACCCCTCATTACCACTACCATTCAGCTTGGATGTGAATGTAACATTGTGCAGTGCGCTCAGCATTCAGTGCAGCGGCCCAGGCCTATGCAAAAGCGTGTGAGACAGATGGCCAAACAACGTCTTCAGTTAAAACATTTTGTTTTTTGTATTGTAGCTTTATTTTGAACATGTTAAAATAGTATACCAACAACAAAGAAAACAATAATAATCATAATAAATAACTACATGTTCAAAAAGAAGTAGGAAGAAGCATAAGCTTATTTAATCCCACCCCCTTTCCACTGTTTAATAACTAATTAATCAACACTTTTTTTCTTCCTGTTTGCGCCCTATCCATCATAAGTTCTTCCTTACAATTTGTTACATGTATAACCCCAGTAACACATCAAAAGATATACATATTTACAGATTATATATAAACATATGCACACACATACACATATATACACACATCCAGTGTGAAAACAGCAGATGAGAACACCCAGTCAAAAAAATCGCATTTTGAACTGATTCATACTGGGACAAGTTCTTCATTTAGACTGTTCCACAGCTTCACTCCACACACAGAGAGGCAAAAACTTTTTAGTGTTGTATGAACACAGGGATGTTTTAAATGTAATTCCACCCTCAAATTGTATCCCCATCCCTTTTAGAAAACAATTTTAGTTGTTAATTGTGTTTAATTGTGTTTAGTAACGCTGATACTTCCCCTAGTAACTGATTTCTTTAATGTGCACTTATCTGTAATCCAACTGAAGAAAGCACTGTAACGCATGTTCTGTAGCATAGCTGGTACTGATTATTTCCATTTCACTCCTTTGGCACAGGTATAAGGAAAGATTACGCACCAAGTGCCTGAAGGACCCAGTAAAGAAGCAGCAGATGAGCGGGGCTCTGGATGGGCGACGTTGGCGCTTTCTGAATCCAGGTCAGGACGACTTTAGAGATGGATACCCTGCACTCCAGGGTGAGCTCTTCACCCAGCATCAGCACGGCATGGTCCCTCCATTATTGGGGCTGAGGAACCGCTCCCATCCTGCAATGTTACAGAAGAAACACTTCACCAAAGAGCAGGCCTGCTTCTCTAAAATGAACTGCTTGCGCCAAGTCCGGCGACAGTATGTGGAGGCGGTGGAGCAGAGGCTTACAGCTCACCCACTGGTCCTGTACCCTCATTTAACTAACGGCCTACAACCTGAGGTAACTGTTATAATCAACCTCTCAGACTAGCAGAGCTGGCAAACTAACTTCTCTAGGTTTTACAATACGATACAGTACTACAACAGGTTTTAGGTGGTGATACCGCAGAAGTCTGAAATATACAATACAAAAAAAGATTTTTTTTCTTAGAAACTCACAGTTTTCACATAGTTTCTAACATTTACTAATGATTTCTTATTTGGGACCTGTTCTTAGGTAAGAATAGAATTTGTGCACTCAAGGTCATCAATGCACATAGATCAAATTTGTGCAAAACAAGTGACTGCATTTTCTTTAGTTCTACAATGGAATAAATAACTGTTATATATTGTTTTTAGCATTTATATTTTTAATCACTACTTTACAAAGCATTTGTACACTTTAATAAACACACATAAATAAAAAATAAACACCGCTCTTAAACTCCAGTT
>JBBIGC010054308.1:0-11288 GCA_037576955.1 Lepidarchus adonis | reverse complement strand
TCTGTGGACATGAAAACTGCAGACAGTGATCAGTCTGATCTGTAAGATTCATGAATGCAGCAGGGGAGTGTAAGGAATTCAAAAAAGGTTTCCTCTGTTTCTAGTACCTTGTTTCTGAGCAAATTGTTACATAGCGGTAGCACTCCAGATATATAGGAAAGCAAACTGACTGAGTAGAAGAAATCACAGATATTTATATCCTAGGTTAAACTGTTCACACCCACTGATGATGATTCTCCAAAGGAGATAAACAACTGAAAGCAAAGAGTGCCTCTCGAGCCAGCATGAAGCCTACAGTACATTTTAATTTACTCCATTTTTCCTAATTTAGTTTGTTTTATAGCTGACTAAAGTGTACTGAAGATTCAATATCACAATACAGTCAAACCTTGATAGCTCACCCCAATTGTTCCAAGCTCTAAATTTAGCTAGAGTTGGGGTTGGCAAGCTATTGAAACGGAATTCTGTTATTGTAATGGAAGGAAATCTGTCCTACATCCTTTCATGGTCAGAGGCAGGGCTGATGAGTTAACAGGGGGTGAGCTAACAGGGTTTGACTGTAGTATTTGTTAGTTCTAGACAAGGGGCAGACCCAGAGGGTTCGCAGACACAGAGTTTTCTGGTAAACTGGGATGCCTGGATTTGCTTGCTCATAGCTGGCTCGGACCCAGATTCTATCATCTCTGTAAAGATGCTTTGTGACAATGTCAGTTGTAAAAAGCGCTGTATAAATAAATTTGATTTGATTTGATATTATTTTGTAGTGATGGTCTGTGGTGGGCACCATTGCTATGGAAATGTTCCTTGCTATTCCTTAATTAACAAATGAATCAATGAACAATGAATCTACTCTATACAATGGACAAAAATAATGTATGTACACTATTAAGTATTGTTCAGCTCTGAGTATTGCTGACTTAAGGTTTGCAGCCACACACATTGTTAACAGATTGTTAAAATCAAGTACATCAATCTGCCACTGGTCTCTGGAGCAGTAGAAATGTGTTCTCTATAGTGATGTGTCATGCTTTACTGCAAAGTAGCGTGATGGAACAATCTGGGTTTGGTAGATGCCAGTAGCACACTATTTACAGCAGAATTTTAGATGATTTTATGCATTTATTAAAAAGAAAAAATCCATCGATTTTCTTCTGTTTCCACCTCCAGCTCCTCTGGGGACCCCCAAGGTGTTCCCAGGCCAGCCGAGAGATACAATCCCTCCAGCGTGTCCTGGGTCTACCCCGTGGCCTTCTCCCAGTGGGGCACGCCTGGAACACCCTCTGAGAAAGGAGCCCAGGGGGCATTCTGACTAGATGCCCAAACCACCTGAAATGGCTCCTCTTCACACAGAGGGGCAGCGATTCTACTCCAAGTCTCTCCTGGATAACAAAACTCTTTACCCAGCCACTCATTTTGGCTGCTTGTATTCATGATACACAATCTACACAAAGCTTGTGGTCATAGGTGAGGGAAGGAACATAGATTGACTGGTAAATTAATAGCCTCACCTTTTGGCTCAGCTCTGTCTTCACCACAACGGCTCAATATAGCACTCGCATTACTGCCAATGCTATACCGATCTGTCTGTCAACCTTTTGTTCCTTTCTTCCCTCATTCATGAACAAGACCCCAAGAAACTCAAACTTCTCCACATGAGGCAGTACTATTCTCCCAATCTGAAAAGAGCATTCCACCCTTTCTCTCCCCAGGAGAGAACCATGGCCTTGGATTTAGAGGTGCTGACTCTCATCTCTGCCTCTTCACACTGTAGGTCATGGCCCATTAAAACCAACAGAACCAAGTCATCTGCGAATAACAGGCAAGAGTCTGTGGTCACTGAACCTGGCCCCCTCCACACCTTGGTTACACCTAGAAATTCTATCTATAAAATGAACTGTTATGAACAGAATCTGTGACAAAGGGCAGCCCTGGCGAAGTCCAACCTCAACAGGAAACGGATTCGACTTAATATCGTCTATGCAGATCAAGCTGTTGCTGCTCCTGTACAGGGACCGAATGGCTTGCAATAGCAAGCCCTGGACCCCATACTTTTTGAGCACACCCCATAGTATATTCCTTGGGACACGTTGAAAGCCTTCTCCAAATTCACAAAACACATGTGGACTGGTTAGGCAAACTCCCATGCCCCCTCTATAATTCTGGCCAGGGTGTAGAGCTGGTCCAGTGTTCCACCGCCGGTTTTGGAATCTGCATTGTTCCTCTTGAATCTGAGGAATCTTGAATCTCTTCTCCAACACCCCTGAATAGATCTTACCAGGGAGGCTGAGGAGTGTGATCCCCCTGTAGTTGAAGCACAACTTAAAAAGTGGTACCACACCCCCTGGTGTGCCAATCCAGAGGTACTGCCACTGATGTCCATGCGATGCTGCAAAAATGTAAAAAAGAAACCAAACTCAGTCCTCTCAAAATGGTCCAAAATGTGGATCAAAAGAAAAAGAGACTGAGTTCTTTTTTTGTTCACATTGCAAGTTCATATGAAAGAGGATTTGGTTCTCTTTCTGGTTCACTTCCACATTTCTGTTCACACTATAGTTACTCCAGTGCTCTTAGACCTGCACTGCATTGGATTATGAGTAGCTTTCCTGTGGAACAAGATGGTAGCAGCTACAGTCTTATGCAAAAGCTTGGGCATCTCTTGATAAATAACAGATTTAGGTGATTTTGTAATTGATAAGATGTGAACACAGTCTCTTTAGGACATGGAAAAATTGCATGAGACGGTATATGTTTCTATAAACAGCTATGAAATGAACATCTGATATGAAAAACAGATCATGTTAAATGCAATAACATTTAATTACTGTATATTTTAACACATTTTGCTCAAATGTCAGATATATACCTGCTGAAAATACAATGTTTTGTACAAAGGTCAGGTCAAATAATGTCTGTTCCATCTATTAAAGAACATGTATCAGTGCAGAGTCTGTTCTAAATATCTGAAGAGTTAACATTAGTTTAACACACTTCCTAAACCATGGGTAAAATAAAGCATAAATAACTGGATTAATAGTAGAATTTAAATAAACAAGTATCAGCACTTTTTGAAATGATACTAATTCTATTTCAATAACATTACCTAATACAGTATAAACAAAGTATGGAAATAAACACACCAAAAACACAGAAACTAAAATGCCAAGTACTTTTGCGGCTTTTCTCTCAGATTTCATTGAATCTGTCATGTTTTTTGATGTCCTAGTCTGGGCATTAAGGTCTCTGATAGCAGTGGCATGTTTTTTGGCAATAATAAAAACTAAAGCATACAGTATGATTATAATCGCACATGGGAAAACAAATGTTAACAGAAGATCAACCAGGGACCAGACCTCATCTAACAATAAAAAGCAGTCTCCAGGACACACAACCACATTTTTAAAGTGTCCATTAAAGTACTGAAGTGCTAAATTATATGAAAGCAACACAAACCAGTTCCATAAAATCACACTGCACATGGTGCTCACAGAGACTGTGTGAGTATAGAGAAATGGGTTAGAAAGAGCAAAATACCGATCAATAGCAATTAGAGCAATGTTATATATAGATGTACTTGTTAGAAAATAGGAAGTCAACATAAAACTTATACAGAAAACTCTATTAAAAATCCAACATGATTCGATCATCCATATTAATGTTATAGGGATCACATGGATTCCCACCAGAAAATCAGACACAGCCAGAGAGAGGATGAGCATGTTAGTTGGTGTGTGGAGCTGCCTGAAGTGACAGACAGATATGATGATGAGCAGATTTCCACACACTGTTAGAAGAACAACAGCAGCAGCAGACACATACAGTAACACATACACAGAAGATTTAGCTCTCTTTGGACAGGAAAACTGCAGACAGGAATTGGTTTGATTCATCTCCATAAGATTCATAAATACAGCATATCTGTTGCACTATGACAAATAATCAAGGCCTTTTCAGAGGCTACAGAGGCAAAGCTAAAATGATAACAGTCCAAGCACATAGTCAAATAAAATATGTTAAACGAGAAGCTCAGTAGCTTTTATATGGTTCATTCTCTGCTCACACCCATTCGTTTAAATAATGTAACAGAGCTGGGGGTGGGGAGTTACGGCGGCTCTGCTGCTGCGGGGCGTAATGGGAGTGTCAGATGGGGATTTTTTACAGTGGTTTACATGGTTATGGGGGGAATTAATGTCTGGTACTGTTATGGTGTGTTGTATGTGTTGTAATTTGTGCACTGGAGGTGGATGACTATACTCACTGCGGTCGCGTTGATCATCTAAGTAGGGGCAGCCATAGTTAGAGAAGTGGGTTTGTGACTGAAGGGTTGCAGGTTCGAATCTCGGAACCGGACAGCAGGCTGAAGTGCCCTTGAGCAAGGCACCTAACCCCCAATCGCTCACAATGTATGTCGCTCTGGATAAGAGCGTCTGCCAAATGCTGTAAATGTAAAATGTAAATCTAAGTAGATAACCCGGTGAGCCTAGTCATTCACCACCAGACACATGTGGGATTGAGTGCTTAGTGTCAACTCTCCTGCAGAGAGCGCACTGGTACCAGAACTCTTTGCAGGGCTGGTAAAAATAAACCGGAAGCAGGCCGTGTCCTATATTCATGCATTAAACCCTTGTGTCAAGTGTACATCCTTTGCCTTGGCGATTTTTCTGAAAATGGAAATTAATCACAATAATTTATGTGTATTGTCACACATCGACCTGCCCAGCTTCGCTTTTCTCACCACCGTCTCGGCGGGGAGCGCAATCACTTGCTCAGCACCACGGCTCCTCCGTCCCAATGGTACACCCAGTGAGATGACGCGTGACCTCCACAGGTGTTCCACTCAGTGCCCACGGCTGGCAGCTCATTGGAAACCCTTAACCCAGCGAGCTCACGCCATAAAAAAGCAACATGCCTAGCTGCCGCCTGTGTGCCGCTTGAGAAGCCTCTTTATTTTCAATTGCCGCTATAGGCGATCCCCAAAGCTGTGTGAGTGCTTGTGAGCCTAATCTCTCTCTCTCTCTCTCTCTCTCTTGGGTGCACGACTCGATTCCGCCCGCCCAGAGTCCACGGACGAGCTGCCGCCCTCGCCATTCAGCCGGTCCGACGGTGACGCCATTGGCACACCAGGCCCAGGCCGCGAAGCTCCACCGCTTGGCCCGGCGGTGGCTCCGCTCGGGACTCAGTACAGCGGAACAGGTGGTGGAAACCTTGGTGGTTGGGGTCTACCTCAGGTGGCCATGGGGCAGATGGCCCCGGGAACCCTCACCGAACTGGTAACGTGCGCAAAGAGGGTGGAGGCTGTCTGCATTAATGCCAGAGCCTCCCGGCCCGGGGTTCCTCCTCCCCGAGCCTCAGCGGGCCCATCACCACCACGGGAGACGGTGGGCGGACGAAAGGGGCCCTCCTCCTCCCTGGAGTACTTCTGATGTGCCCATGTCCACGGACCCGGGGCACTATAGCGACTCCGGATCTCGGAAGACCTGGCTGGCCAGCTGCGAGTTGACGGACATCACTGCACGGCCATGCTGGACACGGGCGCCACCCTGATGCTGGCCTGCCCGACGTGATGAAACGAATGAGAACTTCCAGTCACCTGCGTCCACTGGGATGTCCGGATGGTCCCAGTGCTCATCGCCTCTCAGGCCGGAAGCTGGAATGTACAAGTCGGCCTTGTCCCAAATCTCCCGGTGCCCCTGCTGCTGGCCCAGGACTATCCTGGGTTTGTGGCGCTGCTCCATCGACCCTGCAAAACCGTGCCATGCCTGAAAAAGCCAGCCAAGCCCCACCGCCGGCCCTGGTCCCAACCCGCCCCGGTGCTACTGGGTGAACGAGATGATGGAGAGGAGGCTGATCAGGAAGGTGAGTCACCCTTTGCCATTAACCCTGTGTGCAGTCTATTTCACCAGGTGCAGAGAGAATCGTCGTTCCTACGGGAGCAAAAGAACGACAATAATCTCAAACACTGCTGGGCCCAGACGTTGGTGGTGAACGGGAAGAGAAGGGGGGCGGGACGGGACCCCTCCCCCTCCCCGCTTGGTACTTTCTGATCTGCAATGACCTCCTCTACTATGTGGTACCAAGGCGGGGAGAAATAGTAGAAACATTGGTGCTGCCACGCACAAAATGTGACTTAGTCATGCATCTTTCCCATTCTCATCTGCTAGGTGGCCATCTCGGGAAGGAGAACACCCTGGAGAAAATCCTCGACCGGTTCTTCAGGTCGGGCATGCGGACCGTCGTGGGCAACTTTGTTCAACGCTGTGCCGTGTGCCAATGCACCATCCCACGACTGCCCCCGCCAGCCCCCTTGGTACCGCTGTACATTATTGAGGTCCCCTTCGAGAGGCTCGGGATGGACCTGGTGGGGCCGCTGCCACATTCTGCCCGGGGACATGAGTACATCTTGGTGCTGGTTAACTATGCCACACGGTACCCGGAGGCCGTACCCCGGAGCTCTTCCTCCTGGCCACGAGGGTGGGGATCCCCAAAGAGATCCTCACCGACCAGGGCACCCCGTTCGTGTCTCGGCTGATGGCAGAGCTGTGCCAGCTGCTGAAGGTGAAACACCTCCGCACCTCCGTATACCACCCCCTTAACCGATGGATTATTGGAACGGTACGTGCAGTCCACAAAATGGATGCTGATGCTGCCTTACGTCATGTTTGCGTTGCGGGAAATGCCCCAGGCCTCCACCGGCTTCACCCCCTTTGAGCTCCTCTTTGGCCGGCGACCGCGAGGTCTATTGGATGTGGCGAGGGAGGCGTGGGAGCAGCAACCCACCCCCTTTTGCTCGGTGATAGAACACGTCCGGGCCATGGAGGAGCGCATACAGTGGGTGATGCCGGTTGTGCACAAGCATATGCAAGAGGCCCAGCGATGGCAGCAGCTGGCCTACAGCCGCCCCGCCCAGGGAATTTCAGCCGGGTGACCGGGTCCTTGTGCTGATCCTCACATTGACCTGCAAGTTCCTGGCCACCTGGTCACACAATCGCAGAGCGGGTCGGCCCGGTGAATTATAAGGTAAGCCAACTGGGTCGGCGCCGGGGAACCCAGCTGTATTAAGTTAATTGGCTTACATGCTGGATAGAGCTGGTTCCCCTGGTGTCAGCCTGGACCGCCCACGTGCACCGAGCCCCGGGCAGTTAAATGGGACCCAGCGCCAGGAACTGCTCAAGCTGGTTGACCAGTTCTCTGATGTTTTTTCTCCTCACCCCGGCAGAACCCACGTGGTGCACCCCAAGATCCGGACTCCCGCGGGTGTGGTGGTGCGCCAGCGGCCTTACCGGATCCCCGAGGCTCGGCGGGCCATGGTCGAGGAGGAGGTCCAGAAGATGCTGGCGCTAGGTGTGATTGAAGAAAGCCACAGCCCTTGGTCGAGTCCAATCGTGCTGGTGCCTAAGCCGGACAGGTCGGTCCGGTTTTGTAATGACTCTCGGCGCCTCAATGAGGTGTTGGTGTTCAACGGCTATCCGATGCCCCGAGTGGATGATCTCATTGAGAGGTTAGGCGATGCTCGTTTCATACCCACCCTGGATCTCACCAAGGAGTACTGGCAGGTGCCGCTTGCCCCAAGCGCACAGGAAAAAAACAGCGTTTATTACGGCAGGGGGGCACTGGCACTACCGTACGCTCCCATTTGTGCTCCATGGGGCTCCCGCCACCTTCCAGCGCCTCATGAGTGAGGTCCTGCGGCCACACCGCGCATATGCTGCCACCTACCTTGATGACGTGATGGTCCACTCGGCCGGATGGCTCGTCCTCCAGGCGCTGCGCGCAACAGGACTCATGGCTAACCCTGCAAAGTGTCATCTGGGTCTTTTGGATTGGAGGCGGGTGCATTAAGCCCCAATTGGACAAAGAACGGGCCGTCAAAGAGGCCCCACAACCCCTCACTAAGACCCAGGTGCGCGCTTTCCTGGGGTTCGCTGGCTACTATCGCCCCTTCATCCCCTGTTTCTCCTCAGTGGCAGTCCTCCTCATTGACCTCACTAAGAAGAAAGCCCCCAAACGGGTCCGGTGGACACCCGAGGCGGAAACAGCTTTTCGGGCCCTCAAGACGGGCCTCACCTGCCAATTACCTGACCGGCCGACACTTCACCCTTGTGACGGACCACGCCCCACTCCAATGGATGGCCCGCCATAAAGACACCAACGTCCAAGTCACCCGCTGGTTCTTGGGGCTGCAAGACTTCGCTTTTCAGCTCCGCCACCGGCCCGGGACGCAGCACGCCAATGCAGACAGCCTCTCCCGCCTCCCGGTCCTATAGTCCTATAACCCGGCGAGCTCACGGCATAAAAGGGCAATGCCTCGGAGGCTTGGGGCTTCACGTCTAGCTGCCGTCTGTGTGCCGCTTGAGAAGCCTCTTTATTTTCAATTGCCGCTATAGGCGATCCCCAAAGTTGTGTGAGTGCTTGTGAGGCTAATCTCTCTCTCTCTTTCTCTTTTGGGTGCACGACTCAATTCTGGCTGCCGCCGCCTGCCCAGAGTCCACGGTCGGTCGGTTCCCCGGCCTGTGTGCTCCTTGCCCTCTATGTCACTCACGCTGCTCTGGGCCTACTAAATAAACGCCCGCTGGGGCTGTGAACTCCATTTGTGTGGTGTCCAGTTGGTTCCTCTCGATCCCGGGGTTCACAGTATGATGTCATAATGTGCGGGAAACTTCTGGAAGCACATCAACATTTCATTCAGTTTTAACAAAAGTTCCAAAGTTTCAGATTCTTTTTACAAGGAATCAAGCCTTAATCAGCTCATTAGATGCATGATTCATGGTAACAGCTGTCATTAGTAAATGTAAGCTGTTGCCAATTTCAAAGGTTTTCAAATACTCTGACTCTTCAAACCTTGTGCACACACTTGTGAATACTCAACAACCATGGGTTACAGAATGTAAGACTCTGAAAATGAAAGTTATTAATGCCCACAATGCAAGAGAAGCTACAAGAAGATAGCAAAGTGTTGTCAGCTTGCAGTTTCCACAATGAGAAATGTAATTATGAGATGGCAGTTCAGGGGAACTGTGAATGTCAAGATGAGATCTGAAAGACCAAGAAAACCCTCGGTGAGGACTGCTTGTATGCTGGTCAGAAAGAAAAGCAAACTCCCCATTTAACGGCAAAAAACCTGCAGGAAGATTTAACAGACTCAGGAGTGGTAGTGCACCATTCCACAAGACGTTCATTAAAGAATCTGCAGAAGAAAATCTTACCTCTGTCTCCATCATAAAATCCAACATCAGATGTATTCAGCAGAACATCTGAAGCCTGATGTGTTTTAAAAACAAGTGCTATGGATGAATGGAGTTAAAATAGAACTCTTTGTCCACAATTAACAAAGGCATGTTTGGAAAAAAGGAGTAGCATTTAATGAAAAGAACACCTTGCCAACCATTAAGCATGGGGGTGGATATATCATGCATGGGAAACATTGCATGGGTGGAGGGAAGAATGGATTCCACTAAATGCCAGTAAATTCTGGAAGCAAACATCACACCATCTGTAAAAAAAGCTCAAACTGAAAAAAGGATGGCTTCTACAACAGGACAATGTGAATATATATATATATCCACATTAGGGGTGGGACACAATATCGATTTTGCGATATATCATCGTCCTTGCTCACGCGATACGATAATCAATAAGCTGGTGGCAATATTGATATTTAAATTTGCCGCCATGTTGACTCAATGGCGTCGCTACCTCTCCTCTCCTCTGGGTGGCGCTGCTCGACTTGATTGATTGACTTGGAGAGCAGAAGTAGATGCTTGTTTTGCTCTAAACTTTGAAACTGCAACAGTCGGAAGCAAAAAAGTTCGACTGAGACGCCCAAGTCTGAGTTTGGCTTTTAGAACTTTAGAACACGTGAGTACACACACACATCACCTTTAAGAAGGAAAGTCTCAGTATTGTCTTCAACAATAATTTAGAACTGAGACAGAATTGTTTTGCTGCATAATTTGTCCGAAACAGACAGGGTTAAAACCACGGAACGCGGAACGCACGTTAGTTTTAACCGTGTCTATGTTGGACAAATTATGGAGCATTACGCTTCTGTCTCAGTTCTATGACTAAGAGGAATGTGTCAAACTCCTTGTAAATCTCACATTAGTGTTGTCATGCCTGAATTTATGCTTCCTGTACCTGGAAGATGCTTTGGACAAAACGTCAGAAACATTAATAAATATAAATGTTGTTAGCACAATGCTAGCGCAGCTTGCTAAGTGACAATGATGAGCAGAAGTGAAGCCCCTGAAGCTGAAGTAGCCATTGCTCTGAGCTTCCAATCGTGGTCGCAAAGCAAATATAGGAGATGTGACAATAGCGTTGCTGTTACTTAAGTAAATTAATAACGCATCCCCGTGTTTCTGTGTTATTTTGCTGCGTGATTGTCGTGCGATATATCGATTATCGCGATATCGTGGTATCACTATATTATTGTTATCGTGGGCCACATATCGCATATCATATCGTATCATGAGATACCCTGCGATTCCCACCCCAATACACATATATATATCATGATGGCGTCAGTGAGGATGGCTGCCATTCTATGACTAAGACGAATGTTTCGAACTCCTTTTAAATCTCACATTAGTGTTGTCATGCCTTACAATTTACATTGTAATTTACATCTTTTACATCTTTTAAAGATAAAGACAAATCACCACCATTGGGTACATTAGGTATGATAGAGACACTCTTGTTTCTATTAGTATACAATTCGGCGTTTTTAACTCTGGATCCGAGCTGGCCGAGTGAGATCCTGAGGGAGAACAAAGCGACACAAAGCCCCCCAGGGTTGTGTTCTGAGCCAACTGCTGTATTCATTGTATACATGTTGTAATGGTTCTGCCGTGTGTTTGCGTTTTTTGCCATCTGCTTTTGTTTTAGTTTCATGTCACATGTTTTGTTTCGTCATGTGATTCCCCAGGTGTTCCTCGTTTCAGGTTGTGTATTTATGTGCCCCTGTGTCCTAGCTTGGGGTCGAAGGTAGCATTCATGTCACAGTGTTTAAGTGCAGTAGTTGATGTTGCTAAATAAAAGTATTGTTTGCATCTTACCTTCGCGTTTGAGTCACACCTTCCCAAACCATTAAACATATGATTGTGTAGCCACTACCAGCTCCACCACCATCATTAAGTTCGCTGACGACGCCGTCATGGTGGGCCTGTTCTCTGACAACAACGAGTCGGCCTACCTGAAGAAGATTAAGAATTTGCATAACTGGTGCCAGAGGAACAATCTCCTTCTAAATGTCAGTAAGACAAAGGAGTTGATAGTGGACTTTAGCACCAAGC
>JBBIGC010054279.1:0-11288 GCA_037576955.1 Lepidarchus adonis | reverse complement strand
TCTCACTTGCTGCTATGGTAACAGTGGAGACCGGCTCTGGAGGTTAAAGAGTAGTACAGCGGTCAGGTTCACACCAGATTCATATCTGAAACATAACACACTGCATTATTAACCCTCCTACATTTGAGTGGTAGGCCGTAATGGCTACAGTGCTGTGAAAAAGTAATTACCCCTTCCTGACGTCTTAATTTTTTTCACGTTTTTGTTACACATACGTATTTCAGATCAAACCAATTTTAATATTTAATAAAGATCACCCTAGTAAGTATAAAATGCAATTTTTACATAATGATTTCACTTTATTAAGGGAGAAAAGCTACCCAGACTTGTGTGAAAAAGTATTTGTCGCCAGTTAGAACCACAATGAGAGCCATTATCAACAAATGGAGAAAACGTGGAACAGTGGCAAACCTTCCCTGGAGTGGATCTTAGAAACTTCACAGCACTGTATGTGGGTTCCTCTTGTACTGGAGGATTAGGTTCCAGTAGTTCCTTTGTATTCTTGCCCAGAAAAACAAGATGCATGTTTTTCTTGCATGTCCACTTGGTGTGTTTGGTAGGAAAATCGCTGGACACTGGCCAAAGCTAAAGCCACAGGAATAAAGGTTGCCTACCATACTAAGGTGAAGGGGTATATGTAATACTGATCGGTTATATTATGAGGATTGTCATAGTCCCAGGCAGAGGTCAAACGCACACAGTAATATTAAGCATCTGGAAAATTCTGGAAAATAGAACAGAGCTTAGGAAACCAGGAACAAGGAAACTGCTTTGAAATTTCGTAAGTAAGTTTGCGATAACTGATCAAATGTGTTCTTGAATGGTCCAACCAGAGCCCTGACTTAAACCCAATTAAGCATCTCTGGAGAGATCTAAAAATGTCTGTCCACCAACGTCTACCATCCAACCTGACAGAACTGGAGAGGATCTGCTAGGAGGAATGGCAGAAGATCCCCAAATCCAGGTGTGAAAAACTTGTTGCATCTTTCTCAAAAAGACTCATGACTGTATTAGATCAAAAGGTGCTTCTACTAAATACTGAGCAAAGGGTCTGAATACTTAGGTCTATGTGATATTTCAGTTTTTCTTATAATAAATCAGCAAAAAGGTCAACAATTCTGTGTTGTTCTGTCAATATGAAAAAATGAACTTGAATGATTTTAGCAAATGGCTGCAATATAACAAAGAGTGAAAAATTTAAGGGGGTCTGAATACTTTCCGTACCCACTGTATATACATATATATGTATTAGCTTTTTTATTGTTGGTACTGAACAAGTTTAAAAGTTGTGGGCACCCCTGAACTAGTACATTCAACAAGACTATATACATATATATACATATAAGATACAGACAGTACAGTACGTTATAATAAAAAAAACACTAGTAGAAGTTCATGTGAAAAATAAAACAGTAATTATTCTAATCCATATTTCCAGTAGTTACAAACAGAACTGGCATCTAAGTTGTTGTATTCTTTAATAAATGAATGATCCCTGCATGTGTAAAATAGGAAAGAACACAGATTTGCTTCAAAGAACGGAGCACAGCAGTGCACCATGTGTGTGTGTGTGTGTGTGTGTGTGTGTGTGTGTGTGTGTGTGTGTGTTTGCTTTGTGATGGACTGATGACCTGTTCTGGATGTTTCTCTGCATTTTGCCCTAAGCACTTGGATGAGCTTCAGCAGTCGCTTGTTAGGATAAGTGGCTCCAAAAATGAATGAATGGATGGATGGATGGATGGATGATACACAGTGTGATTCATTCTTTTACAATCAGCCATAACATTAAGACCAATGCCAGGTGAAGTGAGAAATATTGACTTTACAATGGCAGGGGGGTGGGGTATAAATTTCCAAAGCCATTGGGATTTTGCAACTGAGCGCTGATAAGAAAAGCGTGGTGGTCTTATTCCTTTTTAGTCTGGATGATTTAGCATTTCTATGACTACAGAACAGTCTTCACTTTCGCCTCAGAAACTTTTAAATGAGCTATAACCTAAAGAAGATAATGGCATTTCTGGATCATGTTTACATATGGCTTCTTCTTTGCATGCTCAAGCTTTAACCTGCATTAGTGAACGGCATTAGGGACTGATTTTAAATGCTGTGCTGTCTGTTCAGCCTCGTCCATCGTGCACAGAAAATTCTCCAGATTCTCAGAATCGTTTGACAATGTTATGAACTGTAGTTGTTGAGATATTCAAAATGTTTTCAGTTTTACTTTTAGGAACATTATTCTGACATTGTTCCACTGTTCATCATCAGAGCTTTACTTCTGAGAGACTCCGCCTCTTTAAGATGCTCTTTATACCCAATAATGTTACTAATTCATTCATTCATTCATTCATTCATTCATTAATTTGTAAAACATAGAATGTAGAGAAATTCACATATTTAGGTGCTGATTTTGATCCTACTCTTGATTAAAATAAATACATTAATTAATTACTGTGTAAAAAAAAAAAAAGCTCCCCAGAGGCCAGGATACACACAAGCATTAACCCGTGAGCGAGGCATGATGGTGGATGGCCAAACCGACCCAGTTATCATTTACCACACTTGTCACATCCATGGTAAGTTTGGACAACCACTATCAGCCTGCTCACACAAGAACACACAGTCATCTGCTAACTGTTGCTGCTGCTCCTAAAACACACACACACACAACAGAAAAGCAGAGAAAAGCACATAAACAGAACAGAACCCCATAATTTCCCCACTCGCATTATGCATTCCTCCCTCACAGCCAATGGGAGCTGCCTAGAGCCATTACAATATATATATAACCCTAACTCTAACTCCAGTAGAGCAAGCTCTAAATGCTTTGTAAATGAACATCACACTCCAACATACTCTCACTAGGTTAAAGAAGCTTTTGCTCAAATGTGACCTAACTCTTTTTAGTTATATATTTTAATGAACTGTCTAATTTACATAACATTTTATCTCAGCTAACTTATCTACACCATTCGCTTCAGTTTGTTACATCATTCTCCTTGAGGAGAAGGTGATTCGTGTGTCAATGTTTTGATTATAACTTATGTTTGCATGGTCTTATCAGAGTCGTATCAGAGTCGTATCAGAGATACATTAGTACTTACTCACCAAGCACTTCCAGTAAAGTGTGTTTCACCACATTAGAGGAACCTGTTTGTATATTCAGAGAATATTCTCCAGTGTCTTTCATACTCAGATTCCTGAGCTCCAGAGCCAGAGACGTTCTGTTCAGACTGACTCTGCCATCGTAAGCAGGTCCTACTATAGTTGTATCACCAGCTGCAGTAATGATGATATTTCCTTTAAAACTCCAGGTGATTAGACCATATGGTGGAGGAGGAGGAAGTGTGATTGGGGTAAACGTCACGTTCTCTCCAACTGCTCCATTCAGGTTAGGGGGTAATAACAGCTCCTGACTGAAACACACTCCTGTTAGAAGAGAGAAATACATTTAACAGTAAACAGCTGCAGCAGGGTTTTACTGATAAAAAGATTATTAAGTTATATTAAGTTTATAGACAACTAATAACTTTCATTACTAATATTGTTGTCCTATGTGCGATTACAATGTATTATTAAAATATTGTTACTATTATTATTAACAATACATATTGTTATTGTGCTAGTAATAAATTCAAGATAACACATACTTTTACATACATTAAACTTATAACATATATAATTACTACTTCTTATAAAGATATGTTCATTATTTACATTTAAAACTCTTAGTATCATCAGTGGTACTATGTTGCTAAAAATAAAAATACTGAAAAATTATTCAACTTCACTACGGCTTCTCCTGTGCTTGAGAGAACCAGAACCTTAGAGAAACTTACCTACAGACACTAACAGAGTCAGCGTGCCGCTCAGACCGAGCTCAGCCATCAGTTCGAGTGTTGATCAGATCTTGCAGAGCGGCACTACTGCCTTGTGGCATCTACAGGCAGCGGGTCCCACCGTTCAGGCTGGACTTTCCCCTCCTGTCAGCACAGACCCGCCCTCACAGCTGACATGACTCTCTCATGAACAAAACACAGGTCCCATTCCTCAGCACAGTAACAGAAGTGGTGCAGCTTATTTCAGCAGGCTTGTTTGGGCCCAAGGCCAAGATTATATAATGGAGCAAATTCAAATGGGATGTTGTAGACCAGCGGGAAGTTAGAAACATCATGCTCTCTTCCACTGCTGTTCTTTTAGAAGGACACTGTCATACTCGTATAGTTTTTCAAAACCTGAAGTGAAAGTCCTGCGATTGCTCCCGGTGACCGTGAGTGACTGCTATCGCTCCAGCTGTCTGTGCAAGAGCCTGTCAGTAATATGTGTAAAGCGGTTCTACAGTTTCATTCACAGAACAGTCTTTTCGAAATTCCTAGCAGACTGGCATGGGTTCTAGCATGCACGTGTCTCAGGGAACTACCCTTGCCCGTGCTCCTTCCAGTCTGAGGAGGCGTACTCCCGAGGGGAGGCGCATTCCGTTTGTTCAGGAAGGTGGATGGGCTCCCTCATATTTCCCAGTGAAACGGGTCTGGCGACGCCAATGATAATAACCAGCAACAAAGACAGATTGGTGTGGTCTTTATTCCAAAGAAACAGCTTGAACATCAGGTGGTCAATCGGTAGTAGTCCCCCTACATTTAACCCTTGGGCCCTCACCCACATACCCTGAATGACTCCTGTACTGTAGTAGGAATACTTATAATAACAACAAGAGAATCATATTAATACTCATGACCATCGTCTTAATAATCCATCGCACACGAGTTTAGAAAAGCAACAAAATAAAACAATAAGGTTTGATTCCCCTGCTGACTGACCTCTTAAGGAATGTATGGGTTTTAACCATCTTAGCCTGTCTTACTCCTCTCATACATTCTCATTTTAACATGAACATGACTGTGTGTCTGAAACACCACCCCCTAGAGGTAGGACATGTTAGCCACCTGTGTAATGGGGACACTGGTGGCTTAATGTGTCTGTATGCAGATCATTGGTCTTCAATAGTCCAGAGGAGCTGTCTTCGCTAAAACCCTGGATACTCAAAGCTGATAAGAAATGAACAGATTGCCTGGGAATTCCAGCCCCAACAGACACCACTGGTTCAAAGCCATACTCTACAACATCTACAGTATCAGAACTTCCCAGAGCCCCAGCACTGATAGATATACAGCACAGTGCAAAAGTCTTAGGCACCAAAACAAATGGTTTAAAGCCATTGATCTCAGCATTGAGAGTCACAAGGGAACATTAGAGTAAAAGCAACAGTAAAGCAGTTTGATCTGTGTAATAGGCATTGATATGTTGTGAGCTGGTTAGAAGAACATCAATCTCCTCTCCAGGCCTCTATCCATTGCATGGATGTGTGAAACTCCAGCAGAACCGGATTTAATGGAAGGAAGGACTGATTGAGGCCAAACCAGGAATTTTGATGGTGACTACAAATAAATTTAGGCTTCCATGAGGAGAGGTCTGGAGATGGTGGTCAGTGTTTACTATTATTTACAGTTATACTGTATTAATGTTATGTTGGAGGGATGAAAGCTTTCAGAAATAATTATGGTGCCTAAGACTTTTCCATAGTAATACATATAGTATTGTTATTTAATACTATTCATTATTATAATTACTATTATTAGTAGTAGTATTATTATTTTGGTGGGCACTGATGGCCTAGTGGTTAGGAACTCGCCAGGGTCATGGTCCCAGTCCAGGCACCACTGAGGTACCCTTGAGCAAGGAACCGTCCCAGTTTTACTGCAGTTATATTTACAAAAAGTAAATATAGTAAATATTCCATAACATATTACAGTGCAGAATCAGAGACTTGTCATTCATTTAACATCATTAGGTCATTAATTTGAACATATTTCTAGCTGCTTGTTTAAATGAGCATCTCTTTGAAGAGCAACAGCGTTTCAGAGAGAGCGTGGAGAGAAGTTGAAGCTAACTGGGTTTCTAGTGGCCTAGTGGTTAGGACCTTGCCCTAGGTCAGAGGTACAAGTCCCTGCTGAGGAACCCTTGAGCAAGGTCCCTTCCTGCAACTACTGCACAGGTTTCTTCACAATAACAAATTTTCACTTTAAGACTGGAAGTGGGCAGTAAAAGTAAAATTGTTTCTGGACATTAAAGAATAAATTGTACTCAATGGCAGTTTTGGCTGGGAGATGAAATGAAAATGTGCACAGTTCTATAGATGAATGTGTCCAATGAAAAAGGAATTTGGGTGAAAATTGATAAGTTAAATGAAAAGAAATCCACTGCTGCTGTTTTTGTCCTTGCGCCAATACCACAAGATCGGTGAAGAATTTGCCAGATTATCCACAAACAATCTCTTACCAGCTTCGTCCACTTCACTGCAGACCAAGCAAACCGTGACCAGTGTTTTTATAAAACAGATATAAGGCAGTTTCTTGACTAGTCAGGTTCATCGAACAAAATCCCAGTGTGACAATAATTGGGAGAATTCTAATATTTTTCAAAACTGATACATAAACATGTATAAAACTGGACTACATCCACTGCATTTGACAAACAAATGTTATCTTGAGCAACATACCAGGGGAGCAGTAGGGGCTTAGGTCCCTTGCTCAAGGGGAATTGAGCCCACAACCTTTTGGTTACAAACCCACTTCTCTGACCATTATATAGGTATACAGAAAACACTGAACTTATTCCTGTAGGGTTGCAAAAACAATAAAATAAAACTCAGATATCGTATCGTAGCATTGAGCAGAATTCCACTTAAAAGATTCATCCCTAACATTAAGAACTGAATGAAGTTTGAAGTTTATGAAGTTTCTTCATACCAGCACAAAAGCATGAGGGTTGTTTTAATCTGCCATTCATAGATAATGAGAACAGAACTGCTCATTAAAATTTGACATCATATTTGATCACATACTGACAATCATATCCGGGAGTAAAGCATGACTTTGACCAAATAAAATGTTCAGCAATTACAAATATGAGCATTTTCATTTCGGTCTGGCCCTGAAATTTTATTAATCTGTCTCAGCCCTAAACAATATTCAATAACTTGGTGCACCATCATGTGTATAACTTTCTCTGATGCCTCTTAGGCCTTGTCCACACTGAGTGGTCTGAATCAATCATTTGCACATTTGCACATGTAATTAATTTAACATTCTGGAGGAGAGGAAATGTCTCATGTTTTAACACGTTGAGCAGTCAGAGGGTAAACCCAGTAGGGGGCGATGTTTACACCGCAGTATCAGGAGGATCTTTAACATAAGGACACTACAACATTACAGTCTGGACTGACTCATTACCGCCCCCATAGGTCAACACACAACATTACAGTCTGGACTGACTCATTACCGCCCCCACAGGTCAACACACAACATTACAGTCTGGTCTACAGGTTAAAGGCAAATGAAAATGTCACTATGAGCACATTCATTTATCCAAAGTTGTAACGCCTATGTGGACAAGGCCTCAAGGGTATCAGGCCCAAAAATAAAATCACTCAACCCAAATATAGTACCTGTTTCTTGATTTTAGTCGGGTCACAGTTGACATTGGGGAATCAAACAACATAGACTGTAAACAAAAAATGTCAATAATAAATGTAGTCCAGAAAAAGGTGAGAAAGTCTTTAATAAGTAGTGTCCATCATTTTTAGATTGGTGTACATTTCACATAGCTTAAACGTCCTTGAAGGTGTGTGCTCTCGTTTGGGAGAAGCCAGGAAGTTCAGTTAGAGGGAGTCATTGTGCCGGGGGTGGGGCTTAAGGTTTGAGTCCAGTAGAAGGTCCAGTATCTCTGTGCTACTGATTCACATTGAGCTTCCCAAACCCAACCACAGGTTTGCTTCTTTCATCATAATGTGTTCAGATGAATGTCCAAAGTAGAAGACCCAAAAACATGAGTACATTTTGAAGAAGAAGGGAAGGGCTTTGTACCGAGAAAAACATTCAGGTTCCTCCCTCCACATTCGGTCATCCTGAGCTCCCAAAAAGGAGAAAACCCCCTGTGAGAAAAACCATTTAAAACCACAGTAGCGTAACAATATTGGTTTAAAAATGGCATTTGAATCCCCTGGCTTGTTTGGGCTCATCCAAATCAGGGCTTTAACCCTACCTTACAGCCCCACCCCCACTCCGTGCTTTCCTCCCTCGCCCTTCATTCCTGCCCTCCCAACAGGTCTGTACTGGCCCCACCTCTCTGTGGAGGGGAGTGGCCTATTCTCCGGGGGCTGTGACTACCACCCCCTTCGCTGTCTGTGTTGGAGGAGGAGTGTGGCGGGGGCGGGGCCAGACGGGGGAGGGGCGCCGAAGAGGGCGGGACACGGGGGCACGAGGTTGTCCGGAGACTCTGAATGCGCCGACACTCTTGGCAGATGCGCACGTGGGTGCAGCCCCGCGGTAAGGGCACGGTTACCGCCGGGGGGCCCAGGGGCACTGCGGGTGTGCTGCTGGCCCCCAGAGGGTCCTCCAAGAGCCGCTGGGGCCCAGGGCCCAAGTCAGAAGGGCCTGCCCCGGCTCCAGAGGCACCTCCTGTTAAAGGCCCCACCCCACTGTAGAGCTTACCATTGCTGAGGCGCATCTCCCTGACCAGCCGCAGGGGCCGGGGGGCCCCCAGGGCGACACGGGCCGGGTGGCGTAGAGCCAAAGAGCTGGAGAGGGGCCGCCGTCGGCGCAGGCGAGAACTCTTCTTACAGGACACAGCGTTCCGGAACTCAGTCAACATCTCTTGGCATACAGACACCTAGGAGGACATAGGCGTTGAAAAATAATAGCACCTCACAGCCTTACAGGCCCCTCCCCTTATCACAAATGCAATTGTCTTCAGTTTTGCACAATGTGATGGAATTTTATACCCCAACTACACATCACACATTGGGCTGATATGATTGAAATCGGAGCATCTACACCTAACGGTGAATCACTTGTACAATTATTACACCCTGCTGATGTCACGCTATTCACCACTGTGCTATTTATCTACTGTATTTTACTTCATTATTTATTATAATTATACCTCCGGACACTGAAAACTCTATTTAATTGTACTTGTTCAATGACAGTAAATATTCTGTGGGGTGAAGATTTAACAATATTTACTTTTTAATTAGAGAAATGTGATATTTCACTCTAAAAAAGGGAAAAAGATTGCAATATGTAGCCGATACTGACATTGACATTTTGTTCATATCATGCAGCCCTAGTTAGCATCCATATCAAAGTTTGGTATAAATTTCCATGACTTGTAAGCTACTGTCCATTCACCAAAACTACATTTGGGAGAAGGGGAATTATTGAATATATCAAGTCTCTCCAAAATAGGGACAAAAAGGTTCAGTATGTAATTTAGTTTTTGACTTTGGAGCATTTCTACTTGTCGGTTTCTGAACGTTTCACACTAAAGAGCAGCTGCTGTGTTGAAGCAGAAAAATAACAAAGAAAATTGAAAAATTGCAATTTTCTCTGGAAAGAAACTATATATATTGTGAGTACACAAACACACATCTATGGATTGACAAACTAGCAACTGTGTTGAAGTGTGAACCCTTACACTTCAATTCTTTCTCTCACTGTGTGAAATGGTAGGTTGGCCTTAAACACAATTATTGCTCTGCTTCACTTGTTTTACAATTAGTTTAATTTTGTACATTTTATGGCAGAGAAACATTCAGGGTGAGCAGTAGGGGGGTTGAGTGCTGCCTGTTTCACAGAACTGAACTGAACCCAAGAACCCACTTATCAAACCATTAGGCCACGACTGCCCAAGTAAAATCTGAGTTCAATTTACGATCAAGTAGACATGTTCTGTTTTATGTTTCCTTAATTAAAGACCATTTTTACAGGGGGCATCTATGGCTGTAAGGGGCACGGATTCGCTCGCTGGCTGATAGGCAGGTACCCCTCCCCATGGTTGTGACTCTGTCTGTGGGTGGAGAAAGGGGTGTGTTGCTCACGGAGCAATCAGCACTGATATGGGACGCCTGAAGCAGACACTTCAGCATGGTTGCTCCCATTCGCGGACTGGCATGGAGGAGCCTGTTGGTAATTTAGGAATATGGTTCTTGGGTTGCAGTAAACCAGCATCTGGTTTCTCTGGTAGGAGACTCACATTCATGCTCCTCTGGTTGAGGAGGCAGTATGGGTTTGAAGCGAGCACCCCCAGTGCAGATGTTGTCTTTGCTCTGGGACACCCTGTAGGGGGAGCAGCGACGTTCCTACTAACTTTCCAGGCACGTCCAGGCTACACAGCCCCCCATCAGGGACCCCTTGTTGGGGTTTGAGCTCGCGCCATTTTCCTTAGATATAGATTATCACACTGTGTTCAGCCTTTGCTCAGTCAGATCTACTTTCTGCTTCGCCTGGGGCTGAACACAGGTGTGCTCCAACCTTTACACCCCCTGCACATGTTTCAGTTTCAGTGGCCTAATGGTTACAGAAGTGGGTTTGTGACCACAGGGTCATGGGTTCACGTTCCAGAAACAAGCGGAAGTGCTCCGGTGAGTAAAATGTAGAAGATCAAGTTAAACTTTAGTTTGCCCCAGATTCACAGAATGAATTACAGAAACAAGTGTATCCATCTGTTTATTCACCTTTTTTTGTTTTACTTTGAATATTTTATTTATTTTATGAAATATAATTGATGTATTGTAGATCTGTTTTGTTTTGACCAGGGCTCACTTGCAAATGATATAACAATCTCAATGTGAATTTTCCCCATGATTATATAATAATATCAACAACTACAACAACAACAATAATAATAATAATTATAATACATAAAAATACAACAACAATAATAATAAAAATAATAATAATAAGTATTGTTATTATTATTACTATTATTATTACTATTAATTGTATTGTTATTATTTTAACAAAACAATAGCAATAATAATATAATAACAATGTAATTATATTATATATTATATATTATTATAATATGATAATTAATAATATCAATATGATTAATAATAAAAACAATAATAATAACAATTTAGAACATGTGATACATAAGCAAAAATATTCACAGTAAATATAGTTCATGTATTATGTGCCCACAGTGATGCACCACCCCTGTGTGAGGAAGATATACCTCATCTGTTTCAGCTGAACGCCTTGTGGACCAAACAAACTCCATCACTGCTACAAACACGGCAATGATCAAACCGCAGATCAGTACCACGAATATCCCCCCGATATTCTCCATTCCCAGACCTAGAACACACACACGCACACACACATGCACACACATGCACACACACACACACACACACACACACACACACACACACACACACACACACACAC
>JBBIGC010054220.1:0-11289 GCA_037576955.1 Lepidarchus adonis | reverse complement strand
ACACACACACACACACACACACACACACACACACACACACACACACACACACACACACACACACACACACTGTTCAGGCCCAAAATAATTCATGTGGTAGCAAGCAAAGTTTTTAATAATTAAACCAAAATTACCTAAGTAACTTAAGTAATTTTTAGGCTGAACAGACAAATTAATTTTAGTGTCACATTAATGGTGCCCATTTTCACTGCAGCTGTATTTTTGTGTCACAATTTCAGTTATTTAAATGATAAACTGCTACTAATTACTGAGTTTAGCTAAATTTGTCTGTTAAATTAATTTAATACTAAAGGCATATTCATTCATAATCTGAAAACAATCACCGTTCAATCACTTTTCACCTTAAACTATAAAATCCTAGAGATTTTTCAAATTTCAAAATCAAGAATATATGGTGTATAAATAAATATGTTACTGAAGTAATAGAATCTTACTTTCTTGGCACCGGGAAACAATACAGGAATAAATCTAAAATTCTTGCAGCCATTCTGAATGAATTCATTCTGTAACTGAAAAGGCAAAAACAAAACAGACTATAAAACATTTTTCACATTCACATTTTTTTTTACAAAATCCCAAGATAATTTTATGAATAACAAACAAAAGCAGGAGAAAACACATGCAAACCTGCTTGTGGATATAGACAGTATTAAGTGTCTCGTCATTTTCCAGGCATATAGAAGCACTGGTGACAATCTCATGGTACTTTGGGCTGATAATGATTATGATCAAGTAGTCTTTCTGAAAGAAAAAAAAGATGTGAAATTCATTGATAAAGAGCAACACATCTGGTTTAAGAACATCTGTAACCGTCAAGACTAAATGATAATGCCAAACAGACTCCACCCATAGGAAAATAAAAACTTACCTCAGCAATGAACCTTTCCATGAAGTCAATCTTACTTATGCTTCTGAACTGTTGTTCAAACATGTCAATCTAGAAATATGCAGCAGTGTGGGCACCAACAGTTATTGATGGGAAACAAGTTTATTCACGTGTGTAAATTTAGATGCAGAGGATAGAAGGTAATGAAAAAAAAAAAAGCTGACATACTGCAAAACGTTTTTTATTTCTCTGTTAAATCTAACATTAATCCTAAAATATTTCTTGTATGTGTAAAGCACATTCTTAAAAACTAATAACATGAAAAAACAAATCAAGAAAATGCATGAAAATTGTCTATAATGTATTTTTAGATCATAACCCTTAAATTAAACAGGATTTGGACAAAGGAGGTCAGTCTAGGACAGGGGTCGGCAACCCAAAATGTTCAAAGAGCCATATTGGCCCAAAAAAACAGAAACCATACCTGTCTGGAGCCGCAAAAAATTAAAAGCCTGATATGAAGGCAACATAGACTGTCAGTATATTAGTTATATAAGCCTATTATTAAAATGACTATAAGGTACAAAATGAATATTGATGATTAAATGTTTCTTTTCCTTGCAGCGCATCCTGGAGAGAATGACGCACCATGTGACTACGCTGCTGTCCCATATTTGGTGCTTCTAGTTCAACTTCAATTACAATATTAATGTTTTATGTTTTATTGCATTAAATTATAAAAATAGAAGAAATGCAAATACAGATTTTTAATGTCATTTTTTATTTTGAGCCATTTTGCCCCATCTTCAACTAAAGAGAGATCGCAAAACATAACAGCTTCTAAACTTCTAAACGTTTAAATCTCTTTTTTATTTTACACGTTACAACAACTGAATGAGACAAACAGAAGTGCAGTGTGCAGGTGTAGGCCTTAATAAATTAAACACTGCTTTTAGAGTCCTACCCGTATTTGTGCACTGAAAACGTATTCTGAGAGGAACGTTTACGCGTTACCATAGCGACCAGAGCGCGTGAGGGGGCGTTACTCTACATGTTGCCGCATTTCGAATTTCACTTTATTTACGTTGCTAATAAAGTTACATAATTACACAATGTTAAAGTATCACCTCAAACTCCAACATAACTAACAAAATAAACAAAAATAAAATATATATTTAAAAGTTGAATAAATAACAGGTTATTCGTCAAGACCAAACAGAGCCACAGCAAGGTGCTGAAGAGCCGCAGGTTGCCGACCTCTGGTTTAGGACTAGTGTACCAATTTTTATTAATAGATACCTTCAGGTATAGACTGGTTTCCTCAGTTTAAAGGATTAGAAATACCTTATTACTCAATCCAATCCAACTTTATTTATAAAGCACTTTTAAACCAGCACGAGACCAAAGTGCTGTACAATAAATACGATAAAAGTGAATAAAAATGAAAAAAAAAAATTAGATACATGAAAAACAAGCTTAAAAAGACAAAGAACTAAAATCAAGTCACATATGGGAAAGAATAAAGCTGTTCTCGCTTACGTGTGTGTAGAAGCCATTGTGTCTAAGCAGAGCGACAAAGTTGATGACCTCTTTAACGTGTTTATCATTGTCTGCTTCATACGTGACAAACACCTTTCCTGCAACAAGAGAAAGTGAGTGAAGGGTTGTGAAATTCGCCTCTGCCAAACAAACCAACCAACAAAAGTCACACATCTCTGTTTGGAGCAGAAATTCTGGGTTTTTTTGCTCTGAAATGCCTGTGTTGTGCAATCTGATTTGATTCTGGTGCAGTAAAAAGCTTTGCAAGACTGTTTCATGACTCAGATTAGCCTAGGAGAGATAATGGAACACATTAAGACATTAAGACAAAATCGAGCCGGATACTGAGTAGGTCCCCGTTATGCTGTTAAAACAGCTCTGACTGTGGTGCACTGTGTTTTCTGACCCTTTTGCATCACAGCAGCGTTAACATTTTGTGCAACAGGAGCTCCTCTATGGGCTAGTATTCACTCCTTACATGCATTAATGAGCCTTGGGTGCTCAGGACTTTCAGGACCTTGGATCACTTTTCATAGTGACTGACTACTGCAGACCTGGGACATTAGACCTGTCGTACTGTAGCCACTCAGACTCAATAGTCTAGCATTTCATTCACACATTTTCCCTGCTTCCAGCACTCTGCCTGACAGGTGCCACTGTAATGAAATAACTAGATAGTCAATGTTGTGTCAGTGGTCATAATATTACGGCTGACTTCTGTGTATTAGTATATAATATCATTGCTGATGGTTCCAAAGTCCATTTTTATTGTTTCTCATCATAAATAATTTTAATATGAAGTAAAGGTTTGTGGTTGACAATATTGTTATTTAAAAAATATATATATAAATATATATATTTTTTATTGTTTATTGTCAAATAATTTTAATATGACGTAATGGACAACAAAAAAGGTTTGTGGTTGGCAATATTTTTATTTAAAAATATATGTGCATATATATAAATAAATAAATTCATAAAAATAAATATATATTTTATTTTTTTAATCGTTTCTCGTCAAAAATAATTTTAATATGAAGTAATGGACAACAAAAAAGATTTGTGGTTGGCAATATTGTAATTAAAAAAAATAAAAATAAAGAAATATATATATATATAATTTTTTTTTTTTTAAACCATACATTAAACCATACATAGTATAATTAAAGCAATACTGGAGATCACTCACTTTGCTCCCGAGAGAGGGGTGCTGTGCTAGGAACACTCTTTGGTTGGGGCTGAGCAGACGAGTGCCTACATTCACACATTTAACACACAGCAATAGAACCACAGACAAATTTAGCTTGACAGTGGTTATTTAGTACTTTAGAATATGAGATTTATGGCTGATAACTTTTCACAGCCATAACCAAAGTAACTTCTACCTATGAATGAGCTCTGGATCAGGTGGATTGAGGTTCCTTTGACCTGGGAAGTCTAAAGTAAATGAAATAAAGAGGCAGAGAGAGTGAGAGAATCAGAAACACGATGACTCCACATAATAAATATAAATCACACTGGTTATAAGCAGATAGATGCCAGATTTGACAGATTTGTAAACTTTTCTCACAGTAGATCACGTCAGAAGAGCAGAATGTTTAGTCATTGCTGGACTGCCTCACACAAACACACACATGCACACATTCAGTTCAGTTTTCACTAAATAATTTAAATATACTGTGTGAATAAACAAATTTATATCATTTGATGTCAAAAAAGTTGAAATAGGGTCATTAGTTACCTGAAAATACCTTCCCTTTTAATTACACGAGTATTATTTTAACAATGAAAGGTAGAATATTAAAAAGAAAATCCAGAAAATCACATTATATAAAATATATACATTTATTTGCATTTCGTTGAGTGAAGTATTTGATCCCCCAACCATTAAGAGTTCTGGCTCCCACAGCCCCTAATTGAACTCGTCGCCAAGATTACAGACACCTGTCTCAACTAGTCACTTGTATGAAAGACACCTGTCCACAGATTCAATCAATCAATCAATTAATCAGACTCCGAACTCTCCACCATGGTCAAGACCAAAGCGCTGTCTAAGGATGTCAGGGACAAGATTGTAGCCCTGCACAAGGTTGGAATGGGCTACAAAACCATAAGCAAGAAGCTGGGTGAGAAGGAGACAACAGTTGCAATTGTTCAAAAATGGAAGAAACACAAAATGACCATCAATGGACCTCGGTCTGGTGTGCCACTGAAGATCTCACCTCATGAATCCTTAATGATTTAGAGTTGAAAGAGAAGTGGACAAACCTGCAAACCTGGTTATCAACCATTAACTTCTAACCTCTATTCTTGACAACAAGGGTTTTGCCACCAAGTACTAAGTCTTGTTTTGCTAGGGAATCAAATATAGATTTCACTCAATGAAATGCAAATCAATTTCTTGTAAGAGCATCCCTGTATTCATTTGATATCAACACATTGATATATAAACAAGTATATATGTGGTGGGACTTTGAACAACAGCATGTGTCACCAAGATTTAGACCAATCACAGAGAGCCTGAACAACCAGTTTATGGCTAATACATGAACTACACAGAAACAATTAACTAATTGCATGTCAGATTATCGAAGGAAGTGAGGATTTTTTGTTTTTGTTTTTAAATATCAAAACAATAAAAAATACAGTTTTAAATAGTCACTTTTGAATGATCTGGATATTTTTAATCCCATTTAAATAAGCTGCTGTTTTTGTAACCATACCTTTAGGTGATACAGTGGCAAGAAAAAGTTAATTTTTTAGAATTTCCTGGTTTTCTGCATCGATTGGTCACAAAATATGATCTTCATCGAAGTCAAGGGTATTGACAGATATGCCTAAAATAATAACACAAAAAATTCTAATCTTTTTATGTCTTTATTGATAACAACTGTGAACAACTCATATTACTAATGGAAAAAGTATGTGAACCCTTGGAATGAATAATTGGTTGAGAACCCCAGGCACTTCCTGTAGCTGTGATTCACACTTGCACATCATTCAGGAGGAATCTTAGTCCATTCTTCCTGCTTTAGATCCTTTATTTCTTTGGACGTCTTGTGTATGGTCATTCCATAACTTCTCTATTGGGCCCAAACGCAGATTTTGTTTTTCTGTTGTGGACTTTCTCTGGTGTTTTGGGTTATTGTCCTGTTACATCACAGAACTTCTATAGAAGCTGTCACATATCTTAAAGAATTGTTTTATATACTTGGGAATTAATCTTTCCCTCAATGATTGAAAGCAAAATCATGATCTTTTCTCAACTATATTATGTTTTCATGATGATCTGCCATTTTTACGTCAGATGTAGTTCTAAGTGTTCTTCCAAATTGTTCAATCTTAAATTTCATCTTATTTTTAGTAAGCAGCAGCTTCCTACGTGTTGTCCTGTCATAGTTACTCTGCTTGCTCAATGTTTTATGCACTTTAGAATCATAAACACAGTCATCGTCATGTTGCAGCGGCCAGTTCTGCTTCAGCTTTAATGTTCTTACAGATGGTTTCATGTTCTTCAAGCATGGACTGATACCATAGAATTCATGGTGAGCTGGCCAGGTCCTACTGCACCAAAGCATCGCCAAACCATGACACTTCCACCACCATGCTTCACAGTTGGCATGAAGCTAGAAGGCTGTATTTGGTTTATGTCCAAATAATGAAATTTTATCTTCTTTCTGAAGACCTCTTTTGTTCTCACCATGGTCTTCACTCTCACCTCAACAGTCAGGAGCACACCAAACTAAATGTCTGAGGTTTAAATAGACATTTAGTTTGAAGGCAAACCTCCAAAATGCTGAGTAATGATGTTCATTACTACACTACACCTGTGTGCGAGATTTGAGCCATTTTAACTGGGAACAAATGATAATACATATTGTTGTGTGACAGAACTTACTTGTTAATATCTATTAATTTGAAGCAGGTATGGGTGTGGATTGAAAACAGCCTTAGATTTTTATTTATTCTAAAAACAAGTGTATACTTGTATACTTGAGAGGTTAGCCAGTTCCAATGATGCCTTCAAATCTTTGCTGAACATCTAGGTTGTTTCTTTACCTCACCGATCAGAATTTGATGAGCTCTCTGGGTCTTTTTTCCTGGGCGCCCACTTCTTGGTGGAGTAGCCACAGTCCCAAAGTGTCTCCATTTGTAGACCTGGTAAACTGGTGATTTACGTCTTTAAAATCACTTTGCAAAAACGTAAATCAACAATTCTTGATCATAAATCATCTGAAAACTCTTTTTGCCAGAGGCATGGCTGTATTGTTGTGTGAAGAAAAAAATTCTAAACATTTGAGTGTTTATCAATCAAAGTCACTCTGGTCCACACCTTCAATCTCATTTTCCTAACAAGCTTGTAGGTACAGTATGCGAACACCTGACTCCAATTAGCTTTTAGAGGTCATTAGCTCAAGGGTAAATTTTTTCCCCCTTTCATATTGAGTTATTTATGGTTTTTCGCAATAAAGACAGAATTTGATAGTAATTTAGGCACATTTTATTTGTCAACACCCTTGACTTGGATGAACAGCAGTTCACATTTTATGATATTAATTTATGATTTATGCATAAAAGCATGAAATTTCAAAAGGTTCCCATACTTATTCTTGCCAATGTATATGTAAATGAGCCCTGCTCTGATTAACTGTGTTGTATAATACCTAATTCAAATAATTATAATGAAAAACATTAAGCGCTAATTTTAATTAATACATACTACAGTAGTGCTCACGTACTACATTAAACTATTTAAAAACAGCAAAAAAAATTTTTTCCATGATGCGGGTCCTTTAAAAGTTGATTTCATATGATCAGAATTTAGGGACAAGCTGAGTCAAAGTTAAATTATAACCTCCAAGGCAATATTTATCTTCTACTCAACCTTCACAATCTCAAGAGACTTCAAAGATATGCAGATATGAAATCTGGCATAGGATCAGTGAAAGCACTTCCTGCCCCGACTTGTCAGATACTCGATCTAAAAGTAAACAGGACATTCCTTTCCGACGGCCATAGACTCTCTTCCCTCACTATCGAAATCAAATAAAGTCTCTTTAATGCACATCTTCTGCACAGTGGGGAACAGCTCTGTAAAGCCATTCTGGAGGTAAATTACTAGAAACTGAAAGTGAATTATCTTTAGTTTAAGGCAAATTTATTTATTTTAGAACACCCCATTAAATATTCATATATCACTGTCTAATTTTGTTTATTTATCTCTGGAAAAGAAAGTGATTTAACTGGAGGTAAATAATAAAAAAATGCCTTTAGTTCTTAATTAAACAATTAATTATTCCCTTTGGCTGAAATAACCACAGTGAGATGCTGCTTGTAGCACCTACCAGTTTTTGATATCGGTCTGAGGAACGTTTACCCCACTCCTCAATGCAGAGTTCGTTAAGCTGTGAGATGTTTGAGAAGCTTCTTGCATGTACAGGTTGTTTCAAGTCACCTCACAGCATCTCAATGGGATTAAGATCAGGGCTTTGATCCAGCCACTCCAGGACCCTCCATTTCTTTGTTTATCCAGAACTTGGTAGATTTACTGGTTTGTTTTGGGTCATCGTCGGCCAGTTTAATGTTCTTACAGATGGTTTCATGTTCTTCAAGCATGGACTGATACATGGTAGAATTCAGGCCAGGTCCTACTGCACCAAAGCATCGCCAAACCATGACACTTCCACCGCCATGCTTCACAGTTGGCATGAGGTTCTTTTCCTGGAAGGCTGCATTTGGTTTACGCCCAATAATTAAATTTTATTCATCTTTTGTTCTCACCATGGTCTTCACTCTCACCTCAACAGTCAGGAGCACACCAAACTAAATATCTGAGGTTTAAATAGACATTTAGTTTGAAGGCAAACCTCCAAAAATGCTGAGTAATGACGTCCTAATCATGTGCACCTGAGGTGCTACACCTGTGTGCGAGATTTGAGCCATTTTAACTGGGAACAAATGAGGAGGTGTCCCAATTTGTCCCTCACCAGAAATCACATTTAGAATTACATTTTATTATTACAATACATATTGTTGTGTGACAGAACTTAATATCTATTAATCTGAAGCAGGTATGGGTGTGGATTGAAAACAGCCTTAGATTTTTTATTTATTCTGAAAAATAAGTGTATACTTGTAGTACTGAGTACTATTATAATTAGAACCAAAAAGTGTAAAATGATATATTACTCCAGATTGAACTCAGGACAGTAGAAAAGACATTAAAGAACCCCAGAGATGCAAAGAGAGTCAATGCACTTACATGAAGATGAGTAGGACATGTGATGCTGCAGCCCCTGACGGTGTCTCTGATTCTCCCAGCATGTGTCCAGTGGCCGATGTGAAGGGCATGGGCATGGGCATGGGGGTGGAGGTGGGTAGTAACTGTGCTGAGCTAATGCTGGAGGGATGGAGTGCAACGAGTGGGGCTGTTCAAGACTGCTCCCCCCTGGACTGTGTCTGTCCCGCAGAGATTTGGACCAGGCCTCACTATAATAACCACAGAAATCTCCAGATACTACACAAGACGGATGGATGCCATTGGAGAATCCTCTTACTAGGCTGCTGTAGGAGCCTGGGTGAAGCCAGTCGTCTCTGTGAGGTTCCAGGGAACTGGTGCAGTCCTCTGCCTGGCTGGGGAAGGGGGTCAGAGGGCTGTACCCCGCGGGGAGTCCCAGCGGAGGCTGATAGGGGCTGTAGCCGCTCATGCTGCTGCAGAAGTCAGAGGGCGGCTCGTTTCTCGTCAGCATGGGATCATCAGGTGAACGCTGGGAGAGAGACTGAGGGCTGACGTTGCTGACCTCAGGAACAGAATGGAAGTCTGGTGCACTGTCCTCAGCAATGATCTGACTCATAGCTTCGTCGTTTTCTTTAGTGATTGGCTGTAAACGATTAGGAAATGTTAGATAATGTAAGATGAACAATCATTTTTATGCAAAAAGGAACAGCAATGGATATGAACAGCATACTGTATGATTGAGTTACATTGAGTTTCTCCTCAATTTGTTATTTGCACTGGTAAAATAGTCTGAACACAAGCATCTTTAAATGTCCCGCAACGTCTTAATGCTAAAAGCAGGCAACATGGTGGTCAGCTTCAATCAATGCATTGTACCTGTATGATCGAGATCGAGTTCTGGACCCCAGTAGGTAGACGTACACTGTAAATACAAGTAAATATGCAAGATGAAAGTGACTGTGTCATTGTGAACACACCATCACACACAAGGGAATGTGTCCTCTGCATTAAACCCATCAGCCCGCGAGCAGTGAAGTGGGACGGTACCTCGCTACTACACAATGTTTGATCAACCAAAACATGTCAATTCAATTTCAATGTATTTCTATTCCTCTTTTTACAGCTGATGATGTCACAGCAGATTTAATGATTCCTGCTCCAAGCTCCTAAAGCTGGAGGAAGAAACCAAGCACAGGAAAGCTGCACTGAACACCAAACCACTGCGTTAATAATCATCAGCATGCTCAAACTGCATCCAGATGCTGAAGACTGACTGCAGTGATGATATTTTAAAGGTATATTTATGCTTTAAATAAATATACTGAACATTCATCCATTTCAGTGCACATTTACTAAAAGATTACGGTTACAGGACAACGGGAAGATATGGGGCAGTGTAGTGAAAAGATCAAGTGAGGCATGACAAAAAATGGCAGACGTTTTTGTGGTAAAATTGTGTGAGTTTATATTATTATAATATAGTATATAATCGATAATATATATAAATATATATTATAGATTTTAAACATCTATATTGTGTTACATCACCCTCTGCTTTCACCTCATTTCACATTATTACCACCTTCTCTACTGTTGCCAGGTTTGTGTTTCACGCTGCCCCCTAGTGGTTGTACTGCTTAACATCTACACTAAAGTACATAACGCATGCAAGTATGTGGGCAGCGACGCTAATGCTCATTTGAAATAGATGTAGTTATTTTCTTATGTAAATGAAAATGTCACTTTAACATAGAGCTGGATGTCATTTAAATACGTTGAGAGAATTTTTTGTGATATTTGTATGGAATTTACTATTTAAATTCTAGTGTGTGTTAGTAACACTTAACTTGCAGCTGCAGTTCTAAACTAAAGCAACGTTTGGACACTAAACAGGTCGTGGTTGACATCTAAGTGCAAATTCTTATAAATTGATTTTTTGTTGATAATTAATTTGATCTAAACTGCAATATTGCCTTTGGCAGTGCCAGCGTTTTAATTGTGAACTTTGAGCATTATGTACAATTGGCATTTACTGCTAATAATCCATGTGATAATTCAAAACTCAGGCAGATTAAAATGTCATTGTGAACACACCCCATCACACAATGGGCTCGGAGCCGAACCGGTCCGATCTGATCACAAGGACAAAGTTCCTAACACAGGACATTTGTCACATACACAGTTGTAAGATGACGACGTGCAGTGATATGTTCTGCTGAATTGCTTAAACTAAATTATTTTTTTTCTCTCCAAAGAGAAAGAAGAAAAACAGAAAATACATTTAACAAGTGAAATATGTTCACATTATATTAAATCTAAAATAATATTCAAAAGACAGATGCTAAAGTATATGTCAGTATATGTAATACACAGATATACAGAATATGCAAATATACAGAAGTGGCCTTGTGCACAGTTGGTAAATGATGTTCATTGTTTCAGCTATAACTGTAGGGCTGGAGCAAGAAATCATGGAAATCGATTATAAAAATTTAGGCCAATGTAGCTGCATGCAGTGTAGATTCAATTTGAGTGAATGTCAATCACATTTATTTATAGTATTCAAATGATCCTGCGCTGTATAGAGCTACACAAGAGAGAGAGAGAGAGAGAGAGAGAGAGAGAGAGAGAGAGAGAGAGAGAGAGAGAGAGAGAGAGAGAGAGA
>JBBIGC010054200.1:0-11290 GCA_037576955.1 Lepidarchus adonis | reverse complement strand
ACAGAGAGTAATAAGGGTTACCCGAGTGGGTTTACTCACGGTACCGGAGAACAGGGTAGAAGTTGGACACTTGACATGAAGCATGGACTTCAATGACTTCATGGACTTCTACCAGTCTTCTGGTTATATACTCTCACACGTGAGTCATTTCCGGTACCTCTAGACGTCACGTGATCTGGTGTGCGTGACACATCCAGTGCTACAGCATATAATGTAAATGACTCTGCTTTTTAGCATAGCTTGCTAGCCAAGTCTTCATCAATTAGCTCAACACTGTGTTTGTTCTTGCTCTCAGGACACAAGATATCCACTGTCACTGTCACTTTCATGCTTGATTCTTGGATGGTAGTTTGGCGGATAAATGTGTTTTGCTGAGCCTGGAAACTAGCTGCCAATCTCTGAACAGTAACTGTTCGTACTTGGGTTGTCTGCTTGTTAGCATAATTAGCATGCTAGGTGAAGAAGTGACGGCTCATGTTATTCCTTTAAAACCGCAACAGACACACAGCCTTTGACTGGACTTAGTTCTCTGAAAAAGTATTTAGTTCTCCATTCCTTGTTAAACACCCAGCCTTCACTGTGGACTTTCCTTTTCTCATCATTGCAGACGTCAATCTTTGAAAGGCCAGATTAAAAAAGACCAACGGGCCAGATGTGACACACAAATTACCCAGGTCAGTAACAATATCAAAATGTGAGGCAATGTGAAGCCATCTGTCTGTAAGTTGAAGCTGAACCAGAGGTGGAACCTTTCAATGGGATCATGATCCAGAGAGAGTGAGAAATTCCAGACTTGGAATCTGGAGCAGCAAGGTCGGATGGGGAATCCAAATCCAGAAATCCAGTTTGGGCCTCAGATTGACAGCAATCTCACCTGAATTTTGACCTATTTAAGCAGGACTTTATGCTTTCTTGCTTTGCGAAGTATTGTTTTGCCCTGCAAACTCACCCAGCTTTATTTTCATGTTGCCTTGTCTGTTGGACTTCTCAATTTCATGCCCGTTTTTCTCACTTCGCCTTTGGTTTACAAACTGCAACGTTTGTCTTGTAGAACTTTGACCCTTGGACTCTAATTGGATTAGTGTATTAAAATCTAACTATTGAATTTGAGCCTCATCCTCCACTTAATCCTGTGTGAGTATGTGTTTATATTCCATAAATAATAATAATTAATAGTTATATAATATATAAGTCTGTGGCTTGTAAGCAGTGAATGCAGGAGCAGAGGAGAAGATTGTGGTTTGAGATTAAACCATTTACATCACACTTAAATTCTGATACGGTGTAAATAGCATCTGTGGTAGAAAGTGCAAACGTGCAAGCACTTCTTCAGATAAGGAGGATGTTCGACCTTCAGCTTTTCCAAAAAAAAAAAAAAAAAAGAACACACACAATCAGATAACAGCATCCCTTATGAAATGTTGAATCTATTTCAGCTTTATTTCTGCCTAAAAAACTCTATCGCCTTTCATCACCATTTTTTTCTCAGTAACTTCTAGTAGAAGTTTGTGTCATAGAATATTTTTTTATTTACATCATGAACATAAAGTTCAGCATTTGTACACTAACTCATTTACAGTGGGTTTGGTGTGAAATGGTTCACTGTAGAAAGCGAGATTTCCTTACAGTGATGATGAATGGAACCAGGCATCTTTAACACAAATATTTGATTTCTTTTCTAAACCCTCCAGTGAAGCTCCACATGTCTGAGTTTTTATTTGGAATGTTGGTGTAAAATAGTGAATCTGAACAAAATCGCATTGTGGACTCTTGTGCCTCACTACACCCTGCATGTACCCTTCAACCATGAATGGGTTTAGTTTTAGCCCAAACGTTTTTCCAAACTCTGATAGAACAATGTTGCAGACACCATCTTTATAAGATCTTTCTGTGAGAAATCTTTTAGAGGAACCAGACATCTGGTACATTTCTCTAGAAACCTCTTAGTCATTAAATTAATCTAAATGTATAGAAAAGTGTAATTTTCTATAGAAAAACAGTTATCAATTAAATATCCAAAATGCCTAATATTTTGAAAGTGATAAATATAGCAATTCTGTAACTGATTAATTGTCCCAGAATCAGTTATTATATTACTACGTTACTATATATATATAGCTAGCTAGCTAGATAGATAGATAGATAGATAGAGTATCTACATACAGCACCTTAAACAATTATTTTCATTTCTGGTTAAAATGTATTAAAAGCCTTAAAATTAATAAAAAAAAATTATTGCAGGAGAATTATCTCATGCTGAACATTTTAGAAAAATACAGATTTTTAACTAAACAAATTCCATCATTAAGAAATAATATTATTAACAAAAATATTAAACAATATAACATTAATAAATATAGATTCTTAAAGAGCAATATAATATTGTGACAAATATATTGTAAAACTACAATGTATTGAATTTTAATACACTATTATATATATAAATGGTTTAAGATTTGTTTATTAAGGGTCATTTTGTTCAAATTTAAGTATTGAGAACACAGAGCAGCAGTTACTAGTTACACAGTGAATAAATAGTTTATTAACATAAACTTGACCTATTTCATTTAATGTATCCATGCTGTTTCAAGCTGAGTATTGTATTAATAATTAAGAGCTGCTTATTAATGATTCATTAGGTGTTCATGAACCTGATTAATAACTATTAATAAAGTATTTAAAGCTATTATAATTAAAGTCTGAGTGTAGCTACCGGTACCCATAATTTAAATATTAAGAAATGTATATACATAACTGGTCTGAGCCTGTGACTCCGCCCACAGAGATATGAGTTTGTGTCCGGCAGTGCTGTATAAATGCAGGCACATACTCACGGTTTATGACAGACAGCTTTTCAGCTCTAGGAGATTTCTGCACACAGCACTTCAAGGTAGGTTCTCACACACAGATTCTTAACCTGCACTTAAGAATTATAATAAAATATAAATGTATAATATTTACTACATTAAAACATAATGATTAATGTGTGTGAATGAATGTGACTCACTGTCAATAGGGAAATGTGAGCCGTGTCACACTGGAGACAGTTGCTCAGTTATAGGTTTGGCAGTGTTCTGACCAGAGGTGGGCAGTAACAAACTTAAGTACAGTTTTTGAGTATCTTTACTTCACTTGAGTAGTCTTTTTTGGGGAAACTTTTAACTTTCACTTCACTACATTTGAAAGACAAATTTGTACTTTTTACTTCATTACATTTTTGTCAAGGTTCTAGTTACTTGCTACTTGTTACTTCAATGTAACGAGTTTATCTCTGAGTCCTGCCTTTCAAAATAAACTGTACTGTGCATGTGAGACCACGCAACGTAAAAGACAGTACAGGAAGTGTTGGGTAGATCACATATATTTTAAAAAAGGGTGTTAGCCAATCATCCATCCCCACTGTGGCGTTTGACAGTTGATTGACATGATACAGCCAATCTGAGACCTTGTAACAAGCGTCACTGCACATGCTCGGTCAATCGCATGAGCTATAACACAACTCTAGCAAACAAATCACCTAGTAAGCAGCTTCCAATGTATTTCTCCTAAAGAAAAGGAGTGAGGGAACTGGACCTAGTATGATACCAAAATCAGACTGTTCATTAACACTGACTACCCACGAAAAAGCTAAGAAAGAGAGAAAGGTAAGGAACTATGTCCGGACTATGCAATTTCATAGATCCTTTTGACTTGGTAGTAATTAATACTTATAGTAATATAATATAATTTAATATAATAATTATACTAAATAGTACTTAATAGTAGATCACAAGCCAAAGAAGTGTGGCCACTCCTGCAAAATATTTTACTTTTGTAATTTAATACTTAAGTTTATTTGTAAATACATTTAAGTACAATTTGACTGTATGACTTTCACTTGTATTGGAGTAATATTTGTTTAATTATTATGTTTATAACTTTGGTACCACCTATATACATGGAAGGACTTGGAATTTGAGAGTAATTATCTTATTGTCTTTAATGGCATAGTTAATTAAGATAAGATAATCCTTTATTATCCACAAGTAGGAAATTTCACAATTACACATTCACGTTTAATTCCAACAGGTCTCAGGTTTTTATTTTTTTATTTTTTTTTGTGCTAGTAAATAGCAAACAGAGAAACAGGCAGTTTTATCTGTAATTTCCACACTGTTATCAGTAATAACTACAGACTGTAATACACTAGTCTTGAGGAAATGCTAGTAAACTCACGTGAACTTAGCAGAAACCCCAGAAACACGATTTGCTGGCTTTTGGGTCTCTCCATCTGTAACACATGACGGCTAATACAACTACTTAGCATGCTAGTTAGCATGCTACAGCTACACATAGAATAAACACTGGCACTGAACCTTGAAAAGGCTTTGAAGTTTACATCTAATAATATATATGTTAACTTCAAATTTTAACTAAAGTGAATTGATTTATTGTGTTCACACACACAGAATGAAGGTTCTGCTCGCTGTCGCCGCCCTCGTGGTCGTGGCTGGAGCAGCCAGTGTCTCTCTGGAGGACCTGGAGTTCCATGCCTGGAAGATGAAGTTTGGTAAGAAATCTACATGATCTTATTCCTGTTTAACAAACAGTTTGATACACACTTCTTAAATAACAAATTTGTTAACCTTTGGTTATATATTATTATTAATGATTAATGACAATCATCATTAAGATTATGACATTAATTACAATTTTATCAGCAATGACTTAACAAGGTGGGAAAGAGATAATATCACTATTCCACATTTTATATTAATTTCAGCAATTGTTTAAAAAAAAAATTTTCAGGATAAGAAACCATGTTTACTCTCCACAAATGTGCACAATACTGACCGTTGATCTAGAATTAGAGTTTACCTGAACTTATATAATATATAATATAATATATATACAGTTATATATATTAAATAACTGTATAAAAAACATGTTTTAAAGGATTTTTTATATTGTCATGTTTAAATCTATGCAATGCAATATGCAGATGTGATTAAAGAAAAATAGCAACAGGATAAAAATTTTATTTAGATGCTGCTTATTGGTGAATTTTTGAAACGGGCACCTCTTGTGGTCCTTCGGGCACCCTGGTGCCCACGGGCACCCTATTGGTGACATCTGGTCTTTGCAATGTACATGTTATTTACAGACTATACACAATATACCACAATATAAAGGTTACATTACAATGAGTAGATGTGAGGAGGTGGAGCATTTGTACAGTATTGTGATGGAGCTGTGAAGCAGGTGGAGTAGGAGTAGGTATGGCACAGCAGATGGTGAGGGCATGATTTCTTCGCCTCCTGAGGGAGGGGGAGGAGTTAAAGCAGGTTGTGTCTAGGGTGCAAGGAATCAGTAATGGTCTTTCTGCCCATTTCTTGGTTCTTGTAGTTCTTGAAGGCATGGTTTAGAACCATTTTGTCTGAGAGTGTGACGCAGGTGTGTTTCTGTCTCAGGTAAGAATTACGGTTCTGCAGAAGAAGAGTCTCGGCGTAAGGCGACCTGGCTGAACAATCGTAAGCTGGTCCTGGAGCACAACCTGCTGGCCGACCAGGGCCTCAAAAGCTTCAGACTTGGCATGAACCTCTTTGGAGACCTGGTGAGAACTCACCCCAACACATGAACCAAGCTCTCCTGGTCAAACAAAAAAAATATTTTTTAAACCATAAACTGTTGCTAAATAAACTCTCCACGTTAGAGGAACTGTTTGAACAGAAGAGTTCATGCAGCATCAGTGAGCATCAGAAAAAGGGACGAATCTGATTCCACATCAGTCCTGCATTGTGAACACCAGCGCTGCTCGTCTGGACAGTAGTGGCTCATACTACAGTGCCCTCCATAATTATTGGCACCCCTGATAAAGATGTGTTAAAAGCCTTAAAATACATTCAGATTTTATTGCAGAAGCAAACTGAAATATTCTCACAGTGAAATACTGTCACAGTGAAATACTGTCACAGTGAAATACTGTCAGAGTGAAATACTCTAACTGAAATACTCTCACACTGAAATATTCTCACAGTGAAATACTCTCACAGTGAAATACTGTCACAGTGAAATACTGTCACAGTGAAATACTCTCACTGAAATACTCTCACAGTGAAATATTCTCACAGTGAAATACTCTCACAGTGAAATACTCTCACACTGAAATACTCTCACAGTGAAATACTCTCACTGAAATACTCTCACAGTGAAATACTTTCACACTGAAATGCTCTCACACTGAAATACTCTCACACAGAAATACTCTCACACAGAAATACTCTCACACTGAAATACTCTCACACTGAAATACTCTCACACTGAAATACTCTCACACTGAAACTCTGCTCACACTGAAATACTCTCACACTGAAATATTCTCAGAGTGAAATATTCTCACACTGAAATACTCTCACAGTGAAATATTCTCACACTAAAATAAAAATTGAAATACTCTTCCACCATTCCGCTTTACACTATCTCACTAAATCATCCATCGACCTGGGTCCTCTCCTCTCCAATCTCTCTCTTTATATATATGTATATTTCACATTATATGATAATATAATAATAATATGTGTGTAATAAGCTCACAGTAAGTAATGTTTCCTAAACCACATCAACACGTCTACTCTGCCTTAATGAAATAATTGGCTTCTAGTATTAGTAAGGTTAGTCCCGTAGCTCCAGGTCTAAACAAAAGACGCAACATTAAGTCTCCAAACAAGATTTGGCTGATTACCTGATCATCTGAGGTCATTGGAACAATCTACATTTGATTTTTCACCTAAACGTTTATAGCACCACTATTATAGTGCAGAATCTGAAATATTTATTTAAATTTTAATGTTCAGTGTTGTCAGTTACAGTAGGCTTCAATCTAAACTTAATCATTACCACAGTTTTCTTCTTCTCCAACAGACCAACCAGGAGTACCAGGCCATGTTCAAGGGATGCCTGCGCACTGCCAAACGGAACAAGACCCGCAGCGCAGCTCCATTCCCTCATCCTTCCCTCAGGGCAGGCGATATTCCCGAGGCTGTGGACTGGAGGGAAATGGGTTATGTGACTGAAGTTAAGGATCAAGGCGATTGTGGCTCCTGCTGGGCCTTCAGTGCGGTGAGTTAAGCGGAAAGAAGCTAAAAGTGATCAAACAAAAAGGAAAAATTACTAAACTGAAATACAGGAACAGATTTTGCGATTGTTGCTAATACAGCACTCAGTAACAGAAATGCAAGTCATCCAATAAGCACTAAGCAGCATTAATGCTAATGAACCAATCAGTGCTCAGAAGCAATATTGCCATCCAACCAATCAACCCTCTGAAATAGTGATGCTAGTGAACCAATCAGTGCTCAGAGGCATTTCTTACTTTAAAGTTGCTAACAACTGTGTAATAGCATTGCAAGTCAGGTAATAACAGTGTAACTATTGATTTATTTACCGTTACAACTGGATTACAGTAGTGTAGCTTATGTAACTACAAATTTATCATCGTCAGTTTTTCTTCATGTACTAATTTTAAAAAGAATACACTCAAGTGAAAAATGTAATTAGGCCAAAAGTATGAAAACGTATTTTTTTTTTGTTGCCTTCTCTGGCTCTGCATTTATTTTGGCAGATCTCTCAAAAACTTGACTTATTTTAAAACTTGCTTTCATTATTTTACTCTGATTTCTGTTTACTATATATTCTTCCTGTGTATATTATATAAAGCATGTTCTGTGTGAGGCAAGTCATGGCCAGGCATATTTATTTATATAGCATAGGGTCATATATATATATACAGTAAGTGCATGACAAAAGTGTATGACAATCTGCTATATGAGTAATCTTGACAGCTTATCTAAACTGTACTATTGTAATCCATCTCTAACACTGAATACATCAATAATATTTACAATGTTGATGTCAGGATTATTACTAGGGACCCCTGATATGAAGCAGGACTGAAAATATCTTCAAGAAGACGCTACAAGAACATTGGTACTCAAGCCGCATCAGTACTGAGAGAAAACAGCACAAAAATGTCTGTTTTATCTATTTCTTCATCAGACGGGGGCACTAGAGGGTCAGATGTTCCGGAAGACGGGGAAGCTGGTTTCCCTGAGCGAGCAGCAGCTGGTTGACTGTTCCTGGTTTTTTGAAAACGATGGATGTTATGGTGGTTTAATGGACCAAGCCTTTGAGTATGTGACGCAAAACGGAGGTCTAATGTCCGAAAGCTCTTACCCCTATAAGGAGAAGGTGAGGACACCAAGGGTGACACTTCAGTACCTTCAGTTTCGGAACAGTTTATTTATTAATCATTTAAAATGTAATTGGGTGTTAAAGACCATTTGGAGGTTACCTGAAACCTTTAACTCTTCTTTAAAACCACTATTTCCTGATTCCTGCTTCCATTATACTAAAGCAGTATGGGTGTACATAGATTGTATGTGTCTGTTGGGCTTGAACAGTTGAGTGTTAAGGAGCCTCTTGGAGGTAGAGAGAATCTCTGCAGTTCTGACGTAACTGGGCAGCTTGTTCCACCAGTGAGGGAGAACAAAGGAGAAGAGTTTGGAATGGTGATTGATTCTACGTGGGAACAGAATTTCCAATCGCTGTCTGTTCGTTGATCTAAATGATCTGGTGGATGTGCAGGTCAATGTTCCCATGTAGCTTGGAGCAGATCCATTGAAGATCCATTGATCCTGTAGACAAATGTCAAAGGTGTGAATTTGATGGGTGCTGCGATGGGAAACAAATGTAAAGAGCCAAGTCTTGGCATTACATGAGTACCAGGTTGAAGATCAGCTGAGCTGCTGCATTTTGAATCATTTGCAGTGGATTGATTATGGCTGCAGGTAGACCAGTGATAAAGCACCAGTGCCTGGACTATGAGTTGAGTGGAGTATTCTGTAAGGTATGGCCTGATCTTGTGGCGTTTGTACACAGTGACTCTGCAGGAAATTGAGATTGCTGTGATGTGGTCCTTGAAGGTCACCTGGTGGTCCATGAGCCCCCGAGACTCTTTACAGTGCTGTTTGGTGTAATGGTCGTACTGGTGGGGAAGATGTCCTAGACAGGTTGAGCTGAAGGTGTCATCATCAGTAGGGAACAATTTGGTGTAGTCAGCATAAGAATGAAAAGAAAAGCTGTGGGAATGGATTACTTTGCCAAGTGATTGTTGTATAAAGTGAAGAGAAGAGGTATAAGCACCGAACCTTGAGGAACAGCAGTGGTTCTCAGGAGAGGAGCCCATGCTTCACCTCTCCAGGATACCTCGTAGAAACTACCTGTGAGGTAGGACCTGAACCTGTCAATTGGCTTCCCAGTAATGCAGAGACTGGAAAGGAGGAGTCGGTGGTTGACTATCAAACGCTGCTAATAAGTCTCACAGTATGAGAACTGATGACTTAGACTTCCGGCCTTGGGAAGGAATTGTGTCTTCCTTCCTAGCACTTCCTTAAATACATTCCATGAACTTCCAGCTCTGCAACCTCCATGTAATGGGACAAATTAAGTATGTTCTACAGAAGTACAGTGGCTTGAAGTAAAGTCAAGTCAACAGGGGTAACATTTCTGCTGCTTTAGCTTAAACATTGATTATACACAGTCAGCAACTATAAAATATCACTTTGGCAAAAAAATAATCTGTATATCACTATTAAATAAGCCAGTGTTCTTTATGTTTGCTGCAGAACTGTCAGTCTAGATATAACAGAAGCATAAACCTTCATTATTAGACTTTTCCCCTTGAACTATCGCTTTAAAACTTGTACCAGAAGATCAGCAATCCTGACACGTATGCTAATCGTTCATCTCTCTTCTCTAGGAGACGCTTTGTCAGTTTAAAGGACAGGAAGTTATTGCTCAGTGCACGGGTTATGTAAAGCTGCCCAGCGAGGATGAGGACGCTCTTCAGTTGGCTGTGGCAGTCGTTGGACCGATTTCGGTCGCCATTGATGCTGGTCGCCCCACCTTCCAGCTCTATGAGTCAGGTAAGAGTCAAAAATGATTTGCAAATGTTGTCTTAACCAGCGCACAGGCTGTGTTAATTTGCATGCTCACAAACTAGTGTCATTAATTCACAAAATTAGTATGATGTTCTGACTGATGATTTATACAATGATTGTAGGTGTGTATGATGATTTTTACTGCAATAAAGACATGTATTATCTGAACCACGCCGTCCTGCTTGTTGGTTATGACCATGACTTAATCGGAGGGGACTACTGGCTGGTCAAGAACAGGTAAAAGAACAAGCCATTCCTGATTAGATTTCATGACAAATCCTGACAGGAATGAACATTGGAGGAGTATGGGATTATGTGTTTGTTTACTGCAACATGTCCACCCGTAGTGCCGTCCCTCACTTTCAGTATGACATTATTTCTATAGCAATTTTACTGAAATACTCAACATAATTTATAGTATTTTATAGTAGATGCTGAATAATTATTTAGTAAATACTGAATAACTGTGTAATAATATTTCATATTATTTACTGAATATGTCACTAAACATCTAAAAATAAATAAAATAAGTAAATAACTGCAGAAATTAAATAACTAAAAGAAGATACTAAATAATTAATAGTAGTTTCTGAATACAGTTATAAGCGTTGAATTATGATTTTTAACGTAAGGTCATGATTTTTTTTTGTAGCTGGGGTACCACATGGGGGAATGAGGGCTACATCAGGATGTCCCGAAACAAGCGGAACCAGTGTGGCATTGCCACTGATGCCATCTACCCTCTGGTTTAAAGGTATACTTTATTACATCCACAAAAAATCACATGATTTCAGTTTCAGAATGGTTAGATAATTTTCCAAGGTTAGAACTCCTGATTGTATTATCTAGCTGTTATTTGTATGAACACAATTTCCAGAAAAGTTAGTATTTGTAATAAAAAATTGTGATTTGTTAACTTAACTAAACTTTAACTAAAAGTTTAAAGATAAATACAGAGTTCCAATGTTTTTACTGATCAAATAAACGAAATTTACTTTTGCAAATTTAGAACTTGACATGCAACACAAACACAGAGATGACAGAGATGTGTTTACCACTGTGTTACATCACATTTCCTTTTAATTATCATTTGGAAACTGATGAGATTGTTGCAGTTCAGCCAGTGAAATGAAATAACTAATAAATTAATACACTTTTGCTGCTCCATAGTTTGACTCCTCTCTCCATGAATTGCCATACATTTTCAATGGAAGACGGATCTGGACAGCTAAATGGCCAGTCACACACACACACACACACACACACACACACACACACACACACACACACACACACACACACACACACACACA
>JBBIGC010054190.1:0-10133 GCA_037576955.1 Lepidarchus adonis | reverse complement strand
GTCTACGACGGCGTGTGTCGCTGGTCTACGACGGCGTGTGTCGCTGGTCTACGACGGCGTGTGTCGCTGGTCTACGACGGCGTGTGTCGCTGGTCTACGATGGTGGGAAAAGCAGTTTAGAAAGTGGATGAATGCATCATGTCTACAATAAAAAAAAGCAAAAGAATGATCTCACCTCTTCAAGATGAGCTATGTCAAGTAGTTTGCAGGGTATCTGGGTTGGCAAAATGCCCACGTTGTTAACTGTCAATGATGAAATCACAGAAGATACATTTGTGAAACCACAGGCAGTTGTTATAACATGCATAACATGATCAAATAGAGGAATGTTTGCATGTCTGATTGACATCTTAAGCCAACAAACCTAAAATGGCAACATCCAAACCCCGAACGCTCTCCTCAATTCCGCCATAAATATCATCAGTGGTGAAGTCGGCAGCTATGGCCTTGACCTTTGCCCCTGTTTTAAGCTCTGCTGGGAATGGGAGAGAAGGCCGAGTGAGGTCAAAGGTCACACCCTAGTAGAGACACTGATGTGCAGGATGGTGTACTCCACCTATGTCCCTCGCCACTCGGTCCAGCTTCTCCTTACTCCTGCTGATTATCACCACGTTCAGCCCACGCCTTGCCAACTGCAAAGACCATCCAACACGTTCACAGAAAATCTCATTTATGGCTCTTTTATCCAATAATACACAAGAGGGAATCTTTGTCATAATAATAATAAATCTCCAACAGGTATTTCACACACTGGTTTACACTAAATGGAAGCAATAATTATTTTATTTATTATACTGTATTAAATCCTGAGGGGAAATTACTCTGTACATTTTCCCCATATGAGGTTGAAGTGCATACCCAGAGCAGAGGGCAGCCATTGTAGTGGCACCTGGGGACCTGTAGGGGTTAAGGTGCCTTGCTCAAGGGCACTTCAGCCTTCTGCTGGTTCCCGGGAATCAAACCCACTTCTCTAACCATTAGGCCACGGTTGCCTCAGTACGGTGATAAAAAAACAACAATTCCAATTCCATAAACCCATATCCATAAAATCCATAACCTATTTTTCTCTTAACGCACTATAGGGATTGCATTGGAGTTGGGGCAGCAGCATGAGGAGAACAGAAATGGGCCAAACCCTACTGGATGTTAAAGTGATACATATGAAAATTAATATGGGCCTGATGGTTTTTACACATTTTTGCCTTAGTTCATTTGACATCTTCTATTTCTCATACATTTATGCATTTATTTAATTCTATAACTTATTTTCCTGCTTTTTCTCTTTTTACTTTCTCTAATTTTAAGGATTGTCTTAAGCAAATTTTATTTCTTATAACTTTATTCTAATCTCACTTTTCTTTGTGCTCAATTTATCTCTGGAAAGCACATTGTATGACCTCTATGTATGATAATCTGCTGTATAAGTAAACTTGCCTTGCGACGCTGTGTAAAATGTAAATATAAACAGAATGAAATGATATGCAAATCTCATAAACACATATTTCATTCACAATGGAACACAAATAGGTCATTTCAGATATGATGGCATCAAAAAGGTTGGGACAGGGCCATGTCCGATCCCCTAGCATGAGGGGGGGCTTACTCACTATCAGTTAGGTGGTCCTAATGTTATGGTTGATTGGTGTATGTTAAATAAACATAAAAAGTAAATTCTCTTCAGACATTGGCTGGTAGGTCTGTCATTTTTTTTAACCCTTTGATTCGATGAGTAAACTTGACAGTGTAGATGTTGGTCAGTTTTTGCAGTAATGTTTTTGGCCTCAGTTTTTTCATCAATTTATCAAAAACTAGTAATAAAATCTTGAACGTTGATAGAATCACAATAACACACTTGAGAATACTGTACATTAGGGGGGTCTAAAGTTGGTCCTGGATGGCCAGTGTCCAGTACAGGTCAATATTCCTCTCCTCAAACACCTGGTGATGAACAGGTGAGGTGAACCAGGTGTGTCTGACCAGGGAAATCACCAAACTGTGCAGGACACTGGCTCTGGAGGACTGGAGCTGGACACCCCTGCTGAAGATACGGGCTGGGACTGCAGCCAGTAATGAAGGTGCACTCTCTCTTGTGTATTGTTGCATCAGTAGCTGCTTTAACCAGGTGAACTTACTGAATTGCAGGACATTGTTTTACATTACCTCTTGTGCATAAGCTTTTCCTATTCCTTCTGAGCCTCCAGTGATCACTGCGGCAGAGAAAATGACCAAGATTACGTTCTGGCACAAAATTGGTCAGTAAATAAGTGTCATGCAGGGCTGTAAAATGTTGAAGAATGACCGTGAGCCATTCACAGGCAATAATGATTATCAGCTATAAAACAGCACAGAACCCTTTGCACCAGATTTGTGAATTTGGCCAGAAGATTCACCAGCAGCTCATGAGGCCTGGCTCCTTTTTCCCACCACTCTTTCTGCTGATTCACACTCACACTGGCTGCTCGCGTGCATGACGTTTGTTTTAACAGTGTGTACTTGAAGAGACAGTATGTGCCCAGATGTTTGATAAAAAGATCAGGGAGCGCTGCCTTTCTCCGAAATGCCTCATTCTTCCTCCTGCTGGAACTTCTCTAAACCACTGAGAACGGTAGAAAGATACACTTAGGCCGACTCTCTGTGATCTAGCCCCAAGTGCATGTAAAAGTGAATATCAGGAAGAATTCAACTCTGATCTCTGAGAGTCCAAAGCCTAGAGGTGGAACGATACGCTCAACCCACAATTCGGTCCAATAGTCGTATCAGGGCCGACGGTTCGATTCGCTCATCAAGTTATTTCTTCTTAGGTGTGAACATTTACATTTTTCACATGAAATATTTTAGCTATGTTTTGATTGGAGTTGTGGCACAGTTTATTATTAAGACTAAAGCTGGAAAAGAGGGGGAGGGGGAGCGCAATATAGCCGGAAGGCAAAAGAAGGGAGGTGTAGGACATGAATGTGCTGGACTGGGCTGTTGTTTGCCGCTAGCTGAACACTGTAAACAATGCAGTTACATGAACAATCATTGCTAATAAAGTGTTTATTATCCATGGTGCACATTTTGAACTGGAATATGAGGATACATTGCTACAATCCTAACAAAATACCTTTTGTTCATGCACTTTTGGTTGATACATTGCAGGGAAAGTGGCTACAATCATCATTGGGAACACACCCCATGTGAAATGTGACCTTTAACCCATCAACATGTGGAGCAGTGGGCAGCTATCAACAGCGGTGTAGTGGGACAGTATCTTGTTCAATGGTTCCTGGGTTGGGAATTGAACCTGCAACCTTCCGATCACAAGAGCAAGGTCCTAACCACTCGTCCACGATTTTCCAACATGGCTGCTTCTGTGCAAAAATGAAGCAGCATATCAATTACATTTCGGAGGTTGAGTTTTTTCATTTTTTATGACAGAAAAGAGGGATTTGTTTGACTCAGAAATGAAGGAGCTGTTCGTGCCACGTCTAGTTTTCTGCAATCTCCAATAGACTGAAAATGTGAATGCCTAAAAATTATGGTACAACAACTAAATTGTCCAGAGTTTTAAAACTGAAGGGTTGCTCTTATGCTATGCTCACACCACACAATTAAAAAAAATCTCTCAATCAGGCTAGAGTCCACATCAATCAGCAATCGATATGTGTGAAAACTACAAAAATGTGACCAAACAAGTTAATTATCTAGTCAGTTTCTCACCAGAAATTTGTCCCTGGTACATTCATTCACTTTCGTTTTCAGAAAACTGCAGCTATTTAGATGAACACATCCAACTAGAATTCTTCACCTCCAGCTCTGTCAGTCTACACATCCCATGTCCAATCCATTCCTTCATGCAGATCAGTTTCATTATCCTTTCTTGATTTTTATGAAACTTTGTGCTTGTTTTTGTCTATTTTGAACCAGTTTTGAACATCATTCTCTTTTGATTTTCTATGATGGAATGATGGTTTGTAGACCAGATGGAGCAGTGGTGCTGAAAGATGGTGGTGATCACACTTCTTTGAGGCCCATTTGGGGTCTCACTCTCAAGCAGTGTTAACAGCACAGATTAACAGATGTAGCATTGTTCTCCTCCAAAAGTGTTGAGCTCTGCAGTGTGTCAATTTGAACTGTTGCTGCACATCATGGAAAAAGCTTCACCCTCCCAACCTGGACTGAGGAGAGTCCAAGCTAATTAGTTACAATGGCCACGACTATAATTGGGGAGAAATGGGGGAAAAAATACAGAAAAGAAACGCATTTGAATATGGCCCTGCCTACTCTAACCTGGACGTTTGGGCCACCCTGGGGTGTGTCGGTCATTGTTTTGGACCTCTAATTGGTCGGTTTGTCTGCGAGCCGTCATTACAACCTATTTTTCTTAATCCACCCTTCGTTGTAATGCCTCCCTCCACCAGGGGGAACTAAAATTAGACGAATGGCATCTAACTAGACGAAAAATAGAACGACCCAAAATGACAGTGCATAGAGACTAGTGCGTGAATAGCCATTCATGCAGGCCAAGCTGGGCTTCTCAAAGCTAACGAACAAGTTTCTTGCAGAATGAGGGACGATGTTATGTTAATTATATGTCAAATGAGCTAAAGAAGAAAAAAACCTTTTCAAACTGAAGGGGGAAGCAAATCGGTAATAATACACCCCGGAACATAGCGTTCTAATTGCCTTTTTTCTTTGCCTCGCACTTCTGCAATGGAGTGGACGCAAAGCTTGGGAACGAGGAGACCATCTGAAAGAGGTTTCCAATGCTGAAGCCCAACTTCCACTTTAAACCTGGAATGCCGCATCGAAAAAGGGTCTGTGCCTTTGGAAATAATGCAAGTGCAAATCAGGAAACAGATTATAACCACACACTCGAGGCACTCCTTTTTTTTCGCTTTGCCATAGTTGGTGGGAGAAAAACAAAGGCGTCCAAAAGGGCAACAACATAGAGGTCATGCGAGGTGCCTCTTACAGGCAGGACACTCACACAGATCGTTTTATGGTTGCTATCAACGCAAAGATCTATGCCAGGAGCAAGTCTGGAAGTGTCCGTCTTCATAAAACATTCATGTTTTTCATTCTTTGCCACCATCTTTCCACTCTTGCTGTATATTCCGCTTTGATTTCATCACCAGGTTTAGGATTTTGCATTTAGCTGCGAGTCTGGATTATAAACAGAACGGGTGAAAATGTGGCACCTGAAATTCAGTCAAACCAAGAAATGCCAGCACATAAAGATGACTCATGGGCCCAGATGTCTTGTGATCTTGTTGATTTTATGGAAAGCTTGTCTCACCTGCCCATCTTCCCATTGAGGTGAAGAAATTCTCAGGAAGGGGGTACCAGAGCCTGGGAGAAAGCATCATCACTAGTCGTGCCAGCCTCACTCCGCAGAACAAGATGACGCAGGCCCCCACCAGGGAGAAGACGAGTTCTGCCAGAGCCATGCCAGAGCCTTCGGACCGGAGTGGATTGTGTCCTCCTGACAGCTTGCCTGGTCCCACTCTCTCTGTTCCTGGGCCTTCAATGGACTCTGGCCACAAAGCCTCCGTCACACACATACACACACTCCCACTGACTGACAGCAGCCACATCCAATCAGGCCACACCCCGGCCGACAAGTTTCGCATTCCGCATTGTGGAGTTGTGGGAATGGGCTGGTGAACTGGCTGAGGTCCAGCGCTGGCGAGTCTGGTCTTGACATGAAGAAAGGGGCAAAGCTTTCACACAAATAATTTAATGTTCACCTCTTGCTCTCATGAGTCCTCAGCACAACAGTAATACAAGTGTGGAGGCTGACGTCAACATGCGCCTGAGTTCTGAGTGAGCAGCATGGTTCACCCAGTGCACTGACTGTTGCGAGCATTGTGTCAAAACTGTTAATCTTCATGTTATTTGTACATGCGTCCTTGCTTTGCTGTCCTTGTAAGGATGAAGTGTCCCAATGCGACACACAGGGAGGCACCTCGAAACATCTCATCTGGGCCACGGAGGTCAGACTGTGGGATAAGCTTATTGATTAACTCAAGATTACATTCCCACTGTAAAAACTGTTTGTAGAAATTACAGTAAAAACTAACAAATAGCAGCATTATAAAATCCAAAATAGTCACCATAATGGACACACAGAATGACCAAAGTCAAGAACAGGAAGATAACTTTCATTTTTACTGCCATAACATTTAAAAAATGTTTTACATTTTACTGGGAAACTGCAAAATTTTGGTCAAATTATTGAGCTATATCCAATACTTAAATTTAAATGTATGATTCTGTAATAACTACACATTTTGCAGATCTGCTACGTGTCTGTAAATCCATGATTTTAATTTTAAACTAAAAATATAAAAGCCCCAATTCCAGAACATGTGACACTCTTTGTATAATTGTGTAAAAACAAAAATTCTCTAGAACTTTTTAACAAACAAAATAAAAAAGAAATGTCTTTTAAAGTTTTGGCTGACCAACTTTGCTGTATTTCAAATAATAGATTTAGAAACTGATGCCAACACAAGTTAAGGTCATTCATCATCTACAGTACATGATATAGTCAAACCCCATTAGCTTCACCCCAATAGCTTGGCCAAACTTACCTCTCACCATGTAAGGCTGCAGAGCAGAACAGATTTCCATGTTATTTACCTCGTTAATCCACCTACCTCGCCTCTTGCCCACGACACAACATGCAATGTGTCCAGTGTATGCATTTCTCCATCTATAGCTCGCTAAGCTTGGGTCCGTGTTAGCGCTGTAGACTAGATGTGCTAATTCTATAGGTCGGCTGCTGCTACTGCTACTGATGTCGCTGCCACCACTGTTTTCTCATTAATAACTCAAGCCCGATTAACTCGTGGATGTAACAATGCTGCGGAGGCTTTATTAACAGCCGGCAACGTGCAACATGAATGTGCAGTGAGCATATATCGAATGCCAGTGTCTCTCGTGGGAGTCCAGTATTACCATACAGTAGTTAGCAGGAGTTTAACTACATTCTACTACCATAAATGAGACAAATGCCTCAAAAAAGGGAGCCAGTGCTGTAGCCACGACCCCCATGATCTGTTACGATAGCTCGCCACCCCCGTCTCTCGCCACATTTACGGCCTGGACCAATAAGGGTGAGCTAATGGGGTTTGACTGTACTGTAAAATCTCAGTCCCTGTAGTAAACCACTGTTGAATTTCCACATGAATAAGTCCTCAGAAGGTGCTGCATTAAACTGTCATTCTCTGTGATAAATATCTCTACACTGGCTCGAGAAAATTGTTTCCAGTTAGCACAGTCAGCTGCTCCATCGACAAAAGCAACTGAAGCTCTATCACACAAAGAAAAAGCTTTTGTCTCTGATGAGACAGTGGAACCAGTCAATTTAGTCCATGTTTCAGGCTGTGTTTGGGAAAAATGGACATCAAGCTCTCCGTTCCGAAGATGAAATGGGCCACGTAGATTGTTATTAGTGTAGAGTCCTGGTTTAGGGATATATTTATCAGTGACCACTGCATGGGTGACTTTATTTGTGTAATACCTTCGACGTGGAGGTGTAGATTGGAATTTTAGAGAGACATATGCTGCCATCATGGTGACATATTTCCATGATTATGTCAGCAAGACAATGCCAGACCTCATTCTGCTCATTCCACAACAACAGACAGGTGCGTGTGCCAGCAGTCCAGATCTGTCTATCAAAAAAGAAGAAAATCAGACAACCGCAGCCATACTATGTGAGATTTCCAGTTGATTAAAAACTTAATTATAAAGAAGGGTGATGGAATCGTGGTAAATGTTCCTCTATCCCAATATGTTTGATTGTTACAAGAGAGGGATGCTGCTTCCTGGTCTGAGAATGAAGCTGCTCTCAGGACTGCTAGAGCAAATCTCTCTCGTGCCATCAGACAGGCCAAGCGGGCACATGCACAAAAAATTTCCACTTCGACTGCCACTTCCACAACACAAGAGACTCTTGCAGTTTATGGCATTCAGACTGTCACCCAGTACAAGCCTGCACCTAGCAGCTGTAATGGAGATGCCACACTCCCTGAGGAGCTGAACAAGTTCTATACACGGTTTGATGCACTGAACAGCATGCACCCAACGAAAGCCACGCCTGCCACCACCGACCAGATCATCTGTCTGTCTGCAGACGACGTGAGGCGAACCTTCAACAAGGTCAACCCACGAAAAGCCGCCGGACCAGACAATGTTCCAGGATGCGTGCTCCGAGACTGCGCTGGTCAACTGGCTGATGTGTTCACAGACATCTTCAACACATGAGCCAGATGATCGTCACTGCGTGCTTCAAGTCCACCACCATCATCCCAGTGCCAAAGAAATCGTCAGCATCCTGCCTGAATGACTCCGCCCCATTGCTCTGACCCCTGTCGTCATGAAGTGCTTCGAGAGACTCGTCATGGCACAGGTGAAGAGCAACCTCCCCCACACCCTGGACCCAATGCAGTTTGCATATCGACCAAACAGATCGACGGAGGCGCCATATCCACTGCACGGCACCTCTCCCTTTCCCACTTGGACAAGAAGGACACTTAAGTTATATTGCTGTTCATAGATTTCAGTTCAGCATTTAACACCTTCACCCCCAAAAAACTTATCATAAAGTTTGCTGACGACACAACCGTGGTGGGGCTCATCATCAACAACGATGACTCCGTGTACAGAGAAGAGGTTCAGCAGCTGGAGGTCTGGTGCAGGGAAAACAACCTGTCACTGAACGTGGACAAAACAAAGGAGATGATTGTTGACTTCAGAAAGACCCGCTCCACCCACACACCACTCAGCTCCACCCACACACCACTCAGCTCCACCCACACACCACTTCGCATCCATGGCTCCACGGGAGAGACTGTAAACAACACAAAGTTCCTGGGAGTTCACATCTCAGACGACCTCACCTGGACCACCAACACCACCTTCATCACCAAATCCATCGCCAACCTTCCTCCACACACCCTCACCGTGTTCTACAGGGGAACCATAGAGAGTGTTCTGACCAGCTGCATCTCCATATGGTTTGGCAACTGCAGAGTCACTGATCAAAACCAGCAACAACGGATCGTTAAAGCAGCTGCCAAGATCATCGGGACATCTCTTCCTCCACTACAGGAGATCCTCCACAAGCACTGCATCAGGAAGGCCTCCTGCATCACGCTTGACCCCTCATACCCCTCACACAGACTTGCTACCGCAGCATCAGGGCCCAATCCACCAGACTGCGGAACAATTTCTTCCCACAAGCCATCAGGCTTCTGAACATGCCTCCTGCCCTCAACCCTTCCCCCTCCCCCATACACATACACACACGGACTGTTAACTGACTCTGCTACACCCCTGCACTTTACACATCACTGTCTGGGTGATGTACAGGTTGCACTATGGACAATACCATCCTCAGTGTCCTGTCAATGTTTACAAACCGTTTACACTCGTCACTTTACACTGGACACTTTAAAAAACTGCTGATCTGGCACACACTCAATGCCAGTCAATTTCACAACATTATATTTATTACACTGCACATCTCAGACCTCCCCACTATTTATATCCCTAATTCATGTGTTTGATCTGTGCTGCTGCTGTGTCATACTGTGTCATATTTGTCATATTTGTTTGTTTGTGCTATTTTCTTAGCTGGAGCCTCGTCGTCTCGTCTCTCTGTACTGTACTGTACATAGTAGAGATGACAATAAAGTTCACTTTGACTTTGACTTTCACATGTGTATACAGTGGCAAGAAAAAGTATTTGAACATTTTAGAATTTCATGGTTTTCTGCATTAATATGTCATAAAATGTTATGTCAAGGGTATTGACATATATAATGTGTCTAAAATAATAAAACAAAAATTCGGATCTTTTTATGTCTTCCAACTATACAACTTTAAACAACTCGTATTGGGAAAAGTATATGATCCCTTATCACCAATCTAATCACTGGTTGACCATCATTTGGCAGCAGTAACCTCAACCTGTGGATCAGACCTGCACATCGTTCAGGAGGAATCTGAGCTCATTGTTCCTGCAGAACTGCTTGAGCTCCATCATGTTCTCCATCTCATGTGAGTGTCTCTCTCTTCAGGTTCTTCCATAGCGTCTCTGATGGGTTGAGGTCTGGGCTCTGACTTGGCTGCTCCTAAATGTG
>JBBIGC010054170.1:0-11291 GCA_037576955.1 Lepidarchus adonis | reverse complement strand
AGATAGATAGATAGATAGATAGATAGATAGATAGATAGATAGATAGATAGATAGATAGATAGATATAGATATAGATATAGATAGAATTCCTTCAACTCTGCTTTCCCTGTTTCTCTTTTCATTGGATTTTTTTTTTTTACGTCAATTTCACTGTAGTCACGAAATGACAGAATGATGGGCGAGTTACAGGACACCAGAGCAAACATGACAATGAAGGACAATCCAGACTGTTGGTCTAAAATCAAAGCCCTTTGAAAGTGCAACTCTGTAGAAAATCATTTAATCCTTTAACCCAGGGAACGAGTGGAAAATAGCGCTGTGCAGCAGCGTGCTTTCATTTCAGGTGTGCCCGAACCTTCCTGAGCTGCTCCTCAGTACAGAGCAGTGCTCTCTAAATAAATAAAGATGTTTTATTTGAGAAATGGCACAAGGCATGTCTTTGTCCCAGTAAAGCCGCCGAAGAGGAACAATCCAAACAACCCAATAGAAACTCATCAGTTTTCTGCAGAAAGTCTGAAACCATGTCTCCTAAAAATGACTGGAAGCTGTAATAAAAGCAGGGAGTGGACACACAGAATAATGACAAATAAATGACAGATTATTTGAAGCCATTGCTGTTTTGGTTAAATATATTTTCTTCTGCTTTTGCTGTAACAGTGTAAAACGTGACAAATTTCCTTATGGCCATTCTGATTGTTAAATCATTTATATTTAGATGTTTTTTTTAAACATCTAAAGATGTCTTATTATCTTTGGATTGTTTTGTAATTTTTTTAGCTTTCATCGTATTCTAAAATTTTCAAAGACTGATTTAACACAAAGCATTATATATATTTACTTTATATATTTATTTATTTATTTGGTTGATGCTTTTGTCCAAAGTGACTCCCAAGGTACAGTAATAATCAAGAATTGAACACTGAAGTGAATGCTGCTATAAAGTGCAGCACATTTCCTCTTAGCCAGTAAATATAGATGGCAAGTAAAACAGGAATGAAACATTACTGTTTTCAAGGCCGTTGACCTAATGCGAACGTATGATAGTTTTAAGTGGGGGTGGAATAGCTGAGTCTTTAAGCGCTTCTTGAATATAGCGAGAGACTCAGCAGTTGTAATATTGCTGGGCAGCTCGTTCCACCAGTGAGAGATAAGAGCCAGTAGTGCTTAATTCCACATGGGTGTAGAATCTCCATTCACTGTTGACTTGCTGATCTGAGTGATCTGGAGGGTTCACAGACCCGGATCAGTGTTTGCAGGTATGTGGGAGCTGAACCACTGATGATCCTGTAGCTGAGCATAAAGGACATGAGTTGTACGACGACAGGAAGCCAATGCAGAAAGACGAGCAGCAGAGATCAGCTGAGCTGCTGCCTTTTGAATCCTTTATTGTGGCTTCATTGTGTTTAAAGGTATATCAGCCAACGGTGAGCTGCAGTAGTCCAGATGGGAAAGTACCAGTGTTTGGAGGTTAAGTGGTATATTGGGGGAAGTACAGCCTGACCTAGTGGATGTTGTACATTAATTTTTTTATTATCTTTTTTAAATGATCAATTAGACACTTTATTTATTAAAACTATTTTTTATTCTTTCTATTTATTTATTTAATGTTTTTTCCTTGTGACTATAAATTCTATTTTACTAGTGGAGGGAACTGTGGAGGATATAAAAATGTACTTCTTTTGGACTTCGTTTGGACTGTTACAACTGACAGAGCATAGGTAGAGCAATGTTTCACATCTGCTCTGTCTGTGCTCAATGATGGTGTTGATTAAGCGGCTCTTCGTCAGTGTCAGAGCTTCATTAGGATGCCTTAGAACTACTGATGATTTGGTCAATGGTAACACCAAGTTTTAAAAATGCTGTAGTGAGGTCAGCTACTGAGGCTGGATGATTAGTTCTGGATCACAAACACCACTCTTCCAAAAGGCATCGGATGGAGCTATAGTTTAGAGTCAGTTTTTTTTCATAGGCTGAGAAATTCTGAATGAGAATGTAACAGGCATATTCCAGATGCAGAGAACAGATCCACAGATCCACAGATCCACCTCCATGTGGCGAAATAATACCCTCCAGTGAATAAACGGCATCAGCAGAGTGTGACCTCTCTCAGAGTCCACAGATTTTAAAGAAGCTCACAGAATCTTATATAAACTGCAACTTAAGTAAGCCTAGTTTTGGACCATCGCTCCCTGTGTCAATGCGACTTTTTCTTCAAAAAATTATATTATCACTATCTTCCCTAGTGTTGTCAGTGAGACAATCAGACTTTCTTTTTGCATCCTTTCATAATTTATTGTGATTTTATTACAGCTTTAATTTGGCATAACATTTTGGACGAGGCAGAAAATTTAAGACCAAACCCACAACAACATCAGATTTTGAGTAATGAGCTCACAATAAATAAATAAATAAATAAATAAATAAATAAATAAATAAATAAATAAATACATTATACACATATATATATATATGTGTGTGTGTGTGTGTGTGTGTGTGTGTGTGTGTATAATACAGCTGTGCTCATAAGTTTACATACCCTGACAGAATTTATGATTTCTCAAACATTTGTCAGAGAATATGAACGTTAACACAAAAACTTTTCTTTTACTCATGAATCAATTGTGTTTACTCCTTTTAAGTCATAATCACAACACAAATGACCCTGAACATAAGTTTACATACCTCAGTTCTTAATACCGTATGTTGCCCCCTTTAACATCAATGATAGCTTTGAAGTCTTTTGTGGTATTTGTGGATGAGGTTCTTTATCTTCTCAGATGGTAAAGCTGCACATTCTTACTGCAAAAAGCCTCCAGTTTCTGTACATTTTTGGGCTCTTACATGAACTGCACATTTGAGGATCTCCCCAGAGTGGCTCAATGATATTGAGGTCAGGAGACTGAGATGGCTCCTCCAGAACTGTCACTTTATTTTGCTGTAGCCAATGACAGGTTGACTTGGCCTTGTGTTTTGGATCATTGTCATGTTGGAATGTCCAGGTACGTCCCATGTGCAGCTTCTGGGCTTATCAGTGCAAATGTTCTTTTTTGTATTTTTTATTAACCTACTAAATTAATCTTGCCATCAGTTCTGACCAAATTTCCTGTGCCTTTGTAGCTCACACATCCTCAAAACATCAGCAATCCACCACCATGTTTCACAGTAGGAATTGTTTACCTTTCATCATAGGCCTTGTTGACTCCTCTCCAAATGTAATGTTTATGGTTGAGGCCAAAAAGTTCACTTTTACTCTCATCTACCAAATGACTTTGTGCCAGAAAGATTGAGGTTTGTTTCTTTGCTATTTGACATATTGTAAGTGGAAAACTTTGTGGCATTTGTGTAGTAATGGCTTTCTTCTGGCAACTCAACCATGCAGCCCATCTTACTTCAGGTGCCTCCTTATTGCGCATCTTGAAACAGCCACATATTTAAAAAGAGTAAACACAGTTTAACCATGAGTGAAAGAAAGTTTTTGTGTTATCATTCATATTCTCTGATAAATGGTCAAGAAATCATGAATTCTGTCAGGGTATGTAAACTTATGAACACAACTGTATGTATAATATGACATTTTCCAATAATCAGCTGTCAATAATTCAATTCAGTTCTACTTTAATCAAACAGATCAATTGAACAACACACACTTGGTTACAGTAATAACAGACTTTTCATACTAAGCTGTTTACTGCTCGGTGCTGATGTCCCGTGTTAAGTCGTCTTTGTCTGTTTGATTCAAAAACTACTTCTTCACATAGAACTGACTACACTAATTCTCTGTAAACAGTGAAAGTGAAAGTTAAATTCTGTCATTGTAAACACACCATTGCGCACAGTGCACCACAACGAAATTTGTCCTCCGCATTTAACCCATCACACGTGCACATGTGGAGCAGCAGGCAGCTATCAACAGCACCCGGGGAGCAACAGTTTTGGAGTGTAGAAAAGGGTCTTCTGCTGAATATATAGGGGTTCCTCAAGTTACATAGCACTCGACACCTGATGATTTGTGGTTACGTCGCTAGCTCCTTAAATAAAAAATAATAATAGTTACAGTGTTTGTGCACCAAGCTGTTGTGGGATTTGGCATGTTCCATGGGAGCAAGGCATTGTTGACTATGTAGTGTCTGGTGCAGGAAAATAGGTGAGTAATATGGGTGGAAAAGAGGTGGATAGAGAGTTGCTTTCTGGGAGTAGCGTTGATAGCACGAGTTGGCAGCACATATGGTAGTAGAATGCAGTTGAATGACTACTAAATGCTTTACGGTAACTCATGAGGAGCAATGCATTGTGGATTATGTAGTATCTGGTTTGAGAAAATAGGTGGGTAATACGGGTGGAAAATCTGTGGAAAAAGTTGTTTTTTGGGAATAGTTGCGAGAGGCAGTTGGCAGTACATATACGGTAGTAGAATGCAGTTGAACGCCTACTAAACACTTTATGGTAATACGGTGAGAGAGACTGGTGATATGTATGCGAGAGTTCCGACTTATGCTGAAATTCGACTTACGTAGAACAGGATACCCCTGTACTCCTCTTTTATGATGAGATGATCTGTAGATGTATAACATATCTGTAACCCTGATTTTACCCTTAACATTTTCCACAACCGGAAATTCAACCCTGTGATTACAGACAACTAAACTACACACTTTGATCTTCGTACGACCTCTCCGAGCCAACAACGTGCCATACATTTCCGACTGGTGTAAAGCCCCTGGTCTGCAGGGTTTCAGTATCTCCAGGCAAACAGCATCATTGGCAGACTCAGTGTCAGGGACTAACACTGCAGACACATGCAAGCCATGCGGCTGGGTGGCTCAGATGGAGCTCGATTTCCGGTTGTTCTTTAGGGAGATGCTTCTCCATTGCTAAGCAGCTGGCACTGCTCTAAACGCAACAATGGCTGAGCTTACGAGGTTTGGAAAGAGTTTTTTTTTAACACTAAACCTTTTTTCAAAACATTTTCACATCATTTATGCTTGGCCCTCGTACCTTCACTTCCAGGTCTTATTGATACAACTCTCTGTCCAAACAGACAGATAAGTGTCAAAACTAATTAAAACAGCACAGAAATGCACAATAAATAAATATGAAGAAATAAATAAATAAAATTCTGCAGCTTAGTGTAAAGTTGAAAAATAAAAGCAAACAGCCACAGCATGAAACCTGAGCCATCTGCTTAAGCTGGAGGACAATGGAGATGGTTTTGAAGCACACACAAACACATGCGCCTACACCCAAGGTAATAGACATTTTCTCTCATCTCTGAACAAATTATCCCATGTTTGTGATGTTCATCATGGCTGGGTCTGTTTTGCTAATAGCGTGAACTGCTTACTTTGGCGAATGATGTGCTGTGCCAGGCCAGACAGCCTTACCGCTGATTGACTGGTGATAAAATATGGCACATGAGATGCACAACATACACATAGACAGATTAAAAAGAACCATCTGGGGCTGCCTGTGATGGAAGGCATCACTGCGATGCCATGTCAAATCAATGCACACTGGCAAATGGCACCAAGTACAAATTGCAGGGCAAACATTTCACAGAGAACGTCAACCATTTAACATTCCTGCCCCGTTCTCTGCCAGAAATGGAGAGGGATGATGATTGCCATAGTGTCGCTCTTGGATCTTTCTAAAGATTAATATCTTATCACGTCTGATGATGCGCTGAAGTCATCAAACTGCAAAGTGGCAGACTGCGGTTTGAAGTTTCCCCAAATCCTGCTCGGAGCAGAGAATCCTTTAATGTCAAATGCTTTATATGACCCCGAAAAGCACTTCACTAGACATGATGTAGATGTAACAGCCTAGAAAAAACACAGTTGTTGCTCAGTCACTTGATGTAGCACCTCAAATAACAGCACTATTTTTAATTCCTTACGTACATCGAGATAAAAGTCTCTCCTTGGGGGAGAAAGAAGAAAATAAAAATCAGAGATGTTCTTGTTGATCTGTGTATATTTTACAATTATTATTTATTATAATATTTTATTAGAATTTTTCAGAATGTCACGAATGTCTTATCATGATAATCGGTCAATATTGATATATATATAAATCTGTCAGACAGAATAGGTCATTTCAATGACACATTTATAGCAAACATGTGTTTACAAATATCTGTAATATATAATCATTAATGTGACCCTCAATCTACACCACCTTTCCTCTTAATTTGCATACATATTTTGGAACTGAGAAGACTAGTTGTAGTAGTTTTGCATTCTTGCTTGATATACGACTTAAGCTGTTTGACAGTCTTCAACTGTGACGCCACCCAAAATGTCTCTAATGCAATGTACAATATATTAATACACTATTAAAATATGAGATTACATTGTTAATTGCTACAGTAACCTGCTGGCAGTGACTCTATTCCAGCCATGTAATTGGTTCGGTGCAGCGATATTCTCATTATCATTGGCTTTTTGTGTTGTATGTTAAATCATAGAGGGATAGAACAGAAAATAACCTCAGGAAATAAGATACTAGACCTTCACTCAAGTCATTTGGGTGCTGCCCCCTGGTATAACTTCAGGGCATGTCTCCAGTATCTGTGTAGAGAATAATTGGAAATATTCTATAGTATTTTAAAGCTGCATTGACTCCATATGCCCTGTCTCTTTTAAATAAATGTTTATTTTAAAAAGTTAAGATATAAAAAGTTACACCTTTTTTGTTTGAAAGAAAAGAATGTAGTGTTATAAGTGGAACTAAACCAGAGATACACGTGTCAATGTGTTGAATCTCAAGAGACAGCGGGTCATGCCGCAAGACTACAGTCCTAAACACAAACATCGTTCTACCAAAGAATGGTTATGAAGGATGAAGTGAATGTTCTGAAGCAAGTGGTGAGGAAACCCATCAGCATCCAAGAGTTTAAGGTGATCTATATGAAGGAATGGGCTCAAATTAATAAGCAGGACTGTTTCTTTGTTACTGAATATTTTTTCCATCAAATAATACAGATGTAACAATTAATTGACCTGTCTATTGATCTGACACATGACTAACAATGTGTTTTTATTCAACAATTAATTTGACTTCATTTTATTGTGGGCAGGGATTTTCATTACTTTTGCTTATAACTAAATAGCTGTATTTAATCTTTATTAAAATAAAATTTTCATTTTAATAATAAAATTGTTTTTTTATATATCATATTAACCACAGATCCCAGTATCGAACTGAATTGCTGAATAATAAATACTGAATTTAAAGTATTAAAAATAATCATATAACTGAATAAATAACTGATGTAGGATCGAATCATGAGGACACTTGTGATTTACACCTCTTATATATTACGTCAACAAATATAATAATATTTTTGTATTTGTGTATAATTCATTGACTTTTAAAACATGTTTGATAATCAAATTTTGTTTGGTCACATTCATAAAAAATACGAACAATTTTAAAGGGTTCACAAACTTCCAAGCATCACTGAACATATGGGTTAGCCATACTTCTGACAGTGTAGGTGTACCTAATAAAGTGTGTTGTGAGCTTAATCAGGCAGTAAAGAGCTGTGTGTTAAAACAATGATGTATGAAATATTGCTGTTGGAATTCCCTAATAAGATTTCCACCTTGTTCAGGTGGAAGATAAATTCCTCCAGCATTGCTGCCAATAGCTGCCATGGCTGATATGTTATTTAGTCGGCGCTGACCTCACACAGTCTGAAAATCAAATCAGTGAAATGATGAAGCAAAATCAGGAGCACTTAAGGAGATTTAGCTTAAGCAAAGGCCCCCACAGTTCGCTCCAACTTCACAAGTAAATGGGCTTAGCTCCTTTAATCCAATCCGTTTGCATTAATGAGGAGCATTTCTGTTCCTCTCTCCCCTACTATATTCAGGGCGAGAAGCCGCTTGAAGACTCTTCTCGCCGTGTTTGTTATTCCACTCACAATCGCAACAAGGAACACGCTTTTCTTCTTAGTGCCCTCTCAGAGTCAGTGTAATAGTCTTATTGGACTTGTATCATAGGCGTTATTGCTAAATTAACCTTCAGTGTATACAGTGCATATTAAAAGAGTGGCTTTCAGCTTTAGCAACAGGTAGATATTCTCACAGCTTGACAGGAGAATTAATATTTAAGAATAATGCTCAGTTCACATTGTCTGTGATGGTCAAGATATTGTGGCTTCAGGTCTGATTAATGCAACAGTTTATAGTTATACCCAATACAGCACCTCCTCTCAGCCATCACCCACACATACAGTATGTTAAATCATTTTATATTATTATATTATAAAAAAATATATATACATTTTATATATGTGATATTATTTATATTATTGTGGAGCATGTTGTAGTGTAAAACTACAGAGGATGTATTGTTTTGATTACAATGAAGAAAAAGAAAATCCTAATCAAAATCACAAATGCACAAATTATTTCTGATAAGAGGATTAACTTAGACCTTGGGAATGTAATATCATCAAAAGTGCATTAATATATTGTATATTAGCATTAGAGACATAAAAACATTTGTTAAGTAACTAGAAATGCCATTTCCAAAAAGGTTTTAACAACAGCAACCACAGAACGTTAAACAGCTTAAGTCTTTTATCAAGCAAGAATGCAAAACTACTAAAATTAGTCTCCTCAGTTTCAAAATATTTGTATATATATATACAAATATATAAATATATATGTGCACGTGTGATGGGTTAAATGCAGAGCACACATTTCGTTGTGGTGCACTGAGTGTTCACAATGACAGAAAAATCACTTTCTCATATATATATTTCTTTTTTTTTTTCAATTTCATCCAAGGCACTTCCATGGGTCAGACTACCTGCTCCAGAATATCCCTCAAAAGCTTGATCAGATTGAGAGCTGTGGAATTTGGAAATCAAGACAACACCTTGAACTCTTTATCATTTTCCTCAAACCATTCCACAATAATGTTTGCACTGTGGTGGAGAGCATTATCCTGCTGGAAAAGGTCAGTGTCATTATGGAATACCATTGACATGAAGAGATTTACTTGGAATCTCCACATGCATCAATGAGCTTTTCACCCATTCTTCACAAGATGTCCTTTCTCTAACTACTTCCGTTAGGTACTAACCATTGAGTACCAGGAAAACCCTACAAGGTCTGCTGTGCTGACCCGGATGTCTAGCTGTCACAGTAGGGTGCTTGTCAAAGTGACTCAGGTCCTTATACTTAACCATTTTTTCCTGCTTGTCAACTTTAAGAACTTACATTTCACTTGGTGCCCATTATTTCCCGGCACCTTGGCAGATGCCATTGTAAGAGGATAATCAAAGTTATTCACTTCACTTGTCAGTGGTTTTCTTTTTATGACTGATTGTTGTATTTCACAGAGTAGATACAGTGACATGTTCTGTGATGACATCACTGGCACCCAAGACTAGATATATGCTTAGATAACATCCACTATATTCAGTAAAAGGTACAGTTTCTATTAAGGGGGCAATGCCTAGTAGAGAGGTAACATTGGAGGGACAGTGTCTAATAGGAAGGACAGTGTCTAATAGGAAGGACAGTGTCTAATAGGAAGGACAGTGTCTAAAAGGAGGCACAGTGTCTAATAGGAGGCACAGTGTCTAATAGGAGGTACAGTGTCTAATAGGAGGCACAGTGTCTAATAGGAAGGACAGTGTCTAATAGGAAGGACAGTGTCTAGTAGGGATGACAGTGTCTAATAGGAGGGACAGTGTCTAATAGGAGGCACAGTGTCTAATAGGAAGGACAGTGTCTAATAGGAAGGACAGTGTCTAATAGGGAGGACAGTGTCTAATAGGAAGGACAGTGTCTCATAGGAAGGACAGTGTCTAATAGGAAGGACAGTGTCTAATAGGAGGGACAGTGTCTCAAAGGAGGGACAGTGTCTAATAGGAGGGACAGTGTCTAATAGGAGGGACAGTGTCTAATAGGAGGGACAGTGTCTAATAGGAAGGACAGTGTCTAATAGGAGGGACAGTGTCTAATAGGAAGGACAGTGTCTAATAGGAAGGACAGTGTCTCATAGGAAGGACAGTGTCTAGTAGGAAGGACAGTGTCTAATAGGAAGGACGGTGTCTAATAGGAGGGACAGTGTCTAATAGGAAGGACAGTGTCTAATAGGAGGGACAGTGTCTAATAGGAGGGACAGTGTCTAATAGGAAGGACAGTGTCTAGTAGGAAGGACAGTGTCTCATAGGAGGGACAGTGTCTCATAGGAGGGACAGTGTCTAATAGGAAGGACAGTGTCTAATAGGAGGCACAGTGTCTAATAAGAGGGACAGTGTCTCAAAGGAGGGACAGTGTCTAATAGGAGGGACAGTGTCTAATAAGAGGGACAGTGTCTAATAAGAGGGACAGTGTCTCAAAGGAGGGACAGTGTCTAATAGGAAGGACAGTGTCTAATAAGAGGGACAGTGTCTAATAAGAGGGACAGTGTCTAATAGGAGGCACAGTGTCTAATAGGAGGGACAGTGTCTAGTAGGAAGGACAGTGTCTAGTAGGAAGGACAGTGTCTAATAGGAGGCACAGTGTCTAATAGGAAGGACAGTGTCTAGTAGGAAGGACAGTGTCTAATAGGAGGCACAGTGTCTAATAGGAGGCACAGTGTCTAATAGGAGGCACAGTGTCTAGTAGGAAGGACAGTGTCTAATAGGAGGCACAGTGTCTAGTAGGAGGGACAGTGTGTAAGCAGGAATAAACATTGTGTTATGTAGGTTATTCAGACACTCAAGGTTTTCGGGACATCAGGTTCTTTGGCTCAGGTTCATGCAAATCTGCTTTCACAGGTTTGAAATGTCTCACAATCCTTTCTGCTAGGCTTCACTTTGTCCAAGTTAACTGAAAAGCCTGGTTCTGTACATTTCAGTCTAGAGAAATTAAAGGTCTTGCTGTGTGTTTTGGGAACGTGGGGGAACTCATTGCAGTTTGTCAGTTCTGTTTAAATGATATATTGGTGGATTTGTGGCAGATTCGGCCAGAGAAGAAACCCACTAACTAAATTATATCACTCTGCACGTCCAGAATGCTAGAATTATTTATTTATTTACTGAAGAACTAGATAATGATTAGTGTTGGACAAGGAAAATATCTTTTTTTTTTAAATTATTATTTCTTATTTTTAAATTTCAATATAAATGTGAGTATTTCTGTGAAATAGTTTTTAATAGAATTTATTTTTTATTTACTGTCAGGAGTGTACCCTAGCCTTCGTGCCCCATGCGTTTTTGTTTTGGTTTTCCCTGCCACGTGTGGTTTGTTTTGGTCTGTTGTCTGTCACGTGGTCTTGTCATGTGATTC
>JBBIGC010054160.1:0-11291 GCA_037576955.1 Lepidarchus adonis | reverse complement strand
GTGTGTGTGTGTGTGTGTGTGTGTGTGTGTGTGTGTGTGTGTGTGTGTGTGTGTGTGTGTGTGTGTGTGTGACTATACATGTCAAACTGGATAACTGTCAGACAGGCCTGTGGCGATCATTTTGGCTTGAATCATAATCACAATGTTCCTGCATGCATTTATCACCATTACGTCAAATACTGTGTTTAGGTTTAAAACCATATGACTCAATACAGGAAATGACAAGAATAAAGAGTAACAGAAGTCAAATGAATTCTAACACTGATTCCAACAAATGTCGTATGAATGAACAAACTAATAAACAAAGCAAATTTGTTGGGTTGGATGGAGGGAAGAATAAAGAATTACGCCTAGTTCAAATGTAAGCATAAATACACAAAAACAGCATCTGAGCTAAATTTATCCTTATCACGTCAATTCACACATATGAACCTGCTGTTCTTGTTATTTTCTCTGTTTTCTTTAGACCTTTGTGCTGCTATGTTTGCTAATGTTGCCTCATAACATCAAACAACAAACTGTCATCCTCTTCCTGGGATGCTATGTACATGTTTAGGTGCAGATTATTCATACATTTTCATGGACAGAAATTATATATTTATTTATTTATTTAGATAAATTGAAGTGTTTTAATGGTAGACAATATCATATATAGTCAAGGTTCACCTGTGGGTAGTACATGTAGTTCATAGGTAACACACCTTGCCACAGTCCGGGAGGTCAGTGCCAGAGCAAAGTGTCTGACTGTAAAGATGTTTTTCAGAACTCTATGAGTGAAAAGTAGCTCTGACCTCCTGTCCTCCAGCAAAAATGACCATTCCTCTGGGTAAAAATGATTAGGAGCTGACAGCTGCGGTTAAAGAAAGGTCATGCTTTGCAGACAAGGGAAGAAGAGTCAGCTGTAAGTTACAGCAAACAAAGATGAGTCATGAAAATTGATTACAAAAAAAGTTGATTCTTAGAAAGAAAAGGCAATTTTCTAGGTAAAGCAAGCATATGACTGACATTGATGGGCTTTTTGACTGTTTGTGTAACATCCTGGAAGCCTAAAAATGAGTGCTGTGATTTACAGCTACTGCTGTAAGGATTATATTAAGATGATTGAAGCAAAAAAGATAAATGAATAAAATGAAATCTTACTACAAAAGAGTTTGCCTCAAACTTGCTACATGTTTCAAGAAGTACTAATGTTCTCTTAAGGCATACTTTCAGCCCTCATACATATAAGCACTCACCTTAATAAAACACTATAAGAAACATTTACTCTTTCTTATTTGATGTCATCGTCTGACATACAAATTGTGTTGGCCATTCTATACTCTGGTCAGTTTCTGACTACAGAGCCACATTTTTATTAATATTTTTGGGTGATGGTCCACTTTCAAAGTAGTGATGCAGTTTCATGCTAAAACAAGCCTCTACATGAACAGTGTGGAAAGCATGTATGTTGCGTTTGTCATTACAGTTAAAAGTCAGGTTGAAGCAAGACCTGTTCAAAAGGTCAGGCAGATTTCTTGCTTGCCCCATTTGTAGTCTTTTCTCTTGCTTACGGACTCCTTTAGTCTGAATGACTTACTTGAAGATTACTTCAATCACTTAAAGACACTATCATGAAAGTTGTATCACCCTCGCCACAAAAACAGAGGGGTGACAGGGTGCTAGATCATTGAATCAACACACACTGCCTCTCTCCCGACATGTCTTGATGTCTCATCATTAGTCATACTTGCCTCAAACGATATGAGAAAAAATGCCTCCTGATTCACACCAAGGTTCAAACACATGGCTTATGTCATATTATTCAAATAACATAAGCCAAAGGCAGGTTACTAGAGTTATGATTCATAAACATATTATTTGAGGGAAACTGCATACAGTGAAGGCAACAGATGAACAAGTTAAACATTTCAAAACCTTGTGTAACTAGCCAAAGATAAAACTTTGGGGTAAAAAAACAAAAATACACACTTCTTTGTATTGTAAATACTAACATTACTTATTAACATTATTGATAAATACAAAACTGTCCATCCTCAAATGGTATCATGATTACAGCAATCCTCATTCTATTATACTCTTTTTTTGTAAGTTTGTAAGTTGGCCTCAATAAAAAAAACGTAATGCTTATCTATACATTGAAAAGCGTTCACAGAATATATGCTCATAAGCTACTACCACCACCACTTAAAAGTCTCTACATTCGATTCTACATATAGAAAAAAATACAATAAATACAATATGCTCCATGGTCTGAATGGTTCAAAAAGGCATTAGTGGCCTTTGCTGTCCTTTAAGCTGCTTGAGAAAGAGCTGAAAAGCATCACATTAGGCAGTCAGAAACAGAGATCAAGGACTTGACCCTAATCCCCCATGTCCTACTGAGATGCTTTTATCACACAGATTAGCACAAAGATAATTAGTGACCTTCTACAAAACAAGCTCTCATTTGTACCACTGCAAATTATCTTACACTAACTCCATTTGCCTGGAAAGGCCCAGGAGAGACTTTGCACACAGGAAAGATTTCTGGAAAAAGTCCCAAAACAGCACAATTTGCTGTGAAAGATGTACCTCAATAGCTCGAGGTATCTCTGCCTTCATCTCATTTGTCTCCAAGTGTCTTGGGAAAACGAGTTTTTAATTACGCAGCGGGCATGCTGGGGAATTTGTTGAGTGACACAGAATTGTAAAAATGCAGAATAAAATGTAGCTGAGAAAGCTTTGAGGCATGCCTTAGTTACATGTCTATGTTACAAATTTCAATTTAGATTTTGTGAATCCATTTCTTGAGGATGATGTGTAAACTTTTTTTTTGTAACATTACACTAAACTTGAAATCAAATCAAAACTGACAAAAATTTTGCAGCAGCCAATCTCAATCTCTCATACTGATATTCATAATGAGGGAATATTTTAAAAACTGACACTGACAATGAAGCCCTTTCACACATTTCACACACTAAAGTAATGTGTTTTAATATTAACATTGTATCCACACTTTGCTGTACAAACTGCTATTAATCTTCTATGAAGACTTTACTACAGTTGGAGACTTGTTCTGAATCGGAGCCACCACTCCAACTCATTCAAAGAAATTTGATAAAGCTCCATGACTCCAAAGAATACATTTCCACTGCTACACAAGTCATTGCTCATGGTCTCATACCTATTAGGATCCTGTGTCCCATTCTATTGGCAATATTTTTATAAGCCATGTACACAATGAACTGTGTGAAGTAACAGATTCAATAATTTGAAGGTGTGTCTGAGGAAAAAGCAAACTTTTGACTGACGCTTTATTGTGGTTATCATAATAAGTTAAATTGAACTAATTTTAAAGAGACTTTACACACAGTCAGTGAGCTGCACTACTTTTGGGATTGCAGACATATTAAAAAAAATCATTTTGAATGAATGAACCACAAAAAAATGAAAGAGGTGCTGAAAGAGGTTTGGTAAACGTGGGCAAGTGTCAGAGTTCAAAGGCATCACAGCCACCCTCCTGGGTCTAAGCATGAAGGCAATTTGAAGTTATCCCTGTGCTAAATTGAAAGCCATAGGCCAGTGATCAGTTGATGCTCACCTCAAAGTCGCCTGCTGTGATTGAGGTGCGTGCTGTACATGGCCAGCACGGACACTCGCCCACACAGCAGGCTCTCAAAAACATACGCAAACAAGCACAAAGGCTGGAACACACACACACACACACACACAGCGCTTGTAAACAAGCCTAGGTGGAAAGTACAGACTCTCATTTTGTGGTCACTGGTGTGTGGAATGTACTGGACAAGGTTGAAATGTGAAACAAGATAAAACTAAGGGCCAGAGTTAAGAAAGACCCCTGAAGTGAGAACACAACTCAACTGAAAGCCTGACCATGTTATTGCCAGACTCAAAAATTCTAAATTCACAAATGAATAAAAATTAGTATGTAGTGAATGTAGTACTGTTAATATAGATTATCACTGTAAATTATTAATCACTAGACATGCTATTCATGTATATTATTATTATAGTAGTTGTTATATAATAGGGATCCCCTGAAGATAGTGACTGAGCATGAACACACAAACCCTGAAGCCATTTATCATCAATCAGATGTGTTTACTCTTTTTAAATCATTAGTCAGGGTCAAAGTTTGTGTTGTGATTTTTAAAAAGTAAACACAGTTGATTCATAATAGATGGCTTCAGCCAACCACAAACCATGAGTGTTTTTGTGTTATCATTCATATTCTCTGACAAATGGTTAAGAAATTACAAATTCTGTCAGGGTTTGTAAACTTATAAGCACAACTGTATATTCATTTAGCCATAGAACAGCATGTGCATGTGTTTAGTTTAGGCCATTCTCAGACATGAGCTCCTTAGCCTTGCTTTATACTGAAACATGATTTACATTTATGTAACTCAATAATAATAATACACATTAGGTTTGTACCTCCCAACATTCACATACTGTACACTCAAATACACACAAACGGTCTAAGGTCCAGAAATATTTGGATCATCCTTGAAAGCAGGAGTGCTCTACCTACCTCACAGCACTGTCGTGGTGTAAATTCTAGGTTGACTTTGAATATTTAATGATGAAGCAAGGGGGAAAGCAGCTTACCCTGTATTGATGGAAATGATTTCTATCAGTGGGTTCTTTCTAATCTTTGGCAAATCCAGTCGCGCTCCTCCCAGCCGCTTGCCATTATCTTTTTTCTGACCCAGCAGACGGACGGAATGACCTTCAAAGCAAACACACACACACACAAATTCTCTGAAATTACACTTCATCACAGAGATTCACAACAGCCAACTGACCAATAGAGAGAAATCGCTGTGCTATATTACAATCCCCATTTACAGTTGTGATTTTTCATAAAATGCAATAAATGTCATTTGTAAACTTGTTTGAACATTTATTTAACAGAAGTTCAAAGATTTCGAATGTTTTTACAGACACCCGTATTTCCCCAATGACAGGCCACCAGACATTATAGGCCGCTCCATTCTATAAGCCTCAGAAAATGCTCATTTATGTTTTAAAACTCCAAGATAAGCTGCCCCATGTTATTAGCTGCAGTGTTACTAAATTTACTGATTTGAAGTAGAAGCATCTACCTTGACCCCTGGAGACATTTGCAACTCTATACCAGTAGTGACATTATTAAGTGTAAGTTAAGTGTAAACAATTGATAAAATGTGGAACTTGCTGATATCAGGTCATAACGTAAGAACTTCGCTGCAGATTTTAAGCTACAGGTCGTTGCTTTCACAACGCCTGCAATATCCTCGGGTCCGACATCAGTGACAGCAAAGCAGCACATTGAATTGTTGTTGAATTGACAACATTTACGAATCTGATTTTGAAGGATTTGAAGAAAGGAAAGCTTGCATTTCACTGTCACAAATTTTATACAGAAGAATTTCCCTGTAGACATATGATTGACATCGCTGTACTGATGTACCCCCACCTTCCAGTCGTTCAAACGAAAATCAAAAACTCATCTTTTCCCAGCCAACAATAAACTTTTGTTCCTTTTATTTCTGTTAAAAGTAGCTTTTTTCAGCTTGTAATATATACTATACTAGGATGCACTGTAATGAAGAAAAGGCCTGAAAAATGTAAGACAGGCTGGATGCAGCATAACAATTTAAGAGAGAACATAGTCACTGATCTGTCTTTGCTGTGTGTTGCTTTTCAAACTATTTGTTGCTGCAGTAAACAGTACATTTAAAATGTAACTAATTATTTGGTAATGTCATCTTTTTGTGCATTGAATTATATCTTAACGAATGTGCTCATTTTTTAGATAGGCCGCCCTATTTAATCAAGCCGCACCCAATACCAGGTTTGGAAAATCAATGTATAAGAAGCGGCCTATTGTTGGGAAAATATGTGTTTTGTATATATAAAAATATACAAAGGCATGTTGAAAAATACCAACTTTACAAAAACTGGGTTTGCATTTTGTCTTCCTAACTTGGATAATGTACTGTGGTAGAACAGATGTCAAGAAAGAAGGAGGAAATATCACCAACAAATGACCTGCATGAGCAGATTAGAAGAGATTTCAATGGAGAACAGCGCAGTGTAACAATGGGACATTAATGGGGAATTTACAACATAAATCAATTTCACCATGCACTTCCGCCATTGTTGTCAAACACTTCTCTATGTAATTGCTCAAAACCAGAGAATGTAGAAGGTTTCCAGTGAGGAACCTTTGCCATTCCAATAATCTCAGATGTTGTCAAGCAGCTAAAACATTTTTGGTGTTTGTTTGTTTAGTGTGAGGTTTCTACAATTAGTGAGATGAAATTACATAACACACAAAACATAAAAGGACAATGTCAAGGTCTACAGATTTGCTGTACATCAGCTTAAACATGGATTTACTGATTGATTACTTATGTGGCATGGGGACACCTACAGTAGGTGGTTCAGATTTTGCTGTACTCCTGCCAAAAGTTATGTAGTTCACTTTAACACATCAAAACTTAATATCAGTGAAACCCAATTCAGCTTTAATTGATAAAGTGCTACTGAGGTTTTTAGCTGCAACTTTGACACAATGAGACCAATGCAAATGTGTAGTTGCAGTTATTGCTGCATAAGGGGGTCACACTACTGTATATACTGATAGCAAAAATTCACTTACATTTGCCACTTGCAGATTTGTTATTGGATATTTTTTGTCCAGTATATGTATGTCCAAATATAATACTTTTTGGGTTATTTGTTTGCTTCATCTACTTTTAAGGCTTGTTTGAAAATCAGGTGTTGGGTTAGATCACATTCATAAAAAATGCAATGTAACTTTTAAACAACATCTTAAGGTATAATTAAATATGTAATGATAGTCATGTTTTAACAGTGTTGCAAAACTGTTATCATTTGGATTCAAAGGTTTTAGTGGGCACTAAGAGAGGTCATCAGGAAGAAACATTAAAAACAAGTGAGAATGCTGAAGCCCCTGAGCCCTGGGCAGATCACAAATTGTATTTCTGTTCTTGGCCCTTCTTTGTCTCCTTTCAGATATAAGGCAGGTAAAGAGCTCAGTAACAGGAGGTCCACAACTTTAACAGAGTCAGTGAATCAGAAAATCACCTGCTACACCTCTGCCTCATGTGTGCTTTTTCACAAGCAATTATTTGCATGTAGATGGGTTGGATGAATTATTTAGCGAATGCTATTAATTCATGGCATGTACATCTGAAAGCAGAGGCTTTAATTAAATTTTGCCCACGATAAGTGCAGAGGAGCTGGATGTGTGTGTGAACCCCAGACACCTTGAAAAGCATTAGGCGGCTAGTTATCGAATTCATCTGCCCAGGCGCTTTATTTAAAAATGAAAAAAGTCTCAGTACAAAACTCATGCAACCTGACAGATCTCCAGTGGTCTAAATGACTCTCGCTAGGGTCTCTCCCTCTCTCTATACATTATTAGGCTACTGTAATATATTGTAATTCTTATGAGAAATCTATGTAGGTCTTGTTAAATCTATAAGCCAATAGAAGTCAAATTCATGTATTTGCGTATATATTATTATTTTTTTTACAGTAACTGCTGATCAGACCTGCACTTCGATTCTAAGGAATTTTAGCCAATTCCTCCAGACAGAACACATTCAGGCAGAATGTAATCAAATCTTCACAGAAATGTTCCCATAACAATCATATAAGATTTCCTGATACTGAAGCAATGGGGTAAGAAAATATATTGGATGAAAAGATGTCTACAAACATTAAAACACACATAGGTGAATGTAAAAATGTTTTATCTTTAAAACTGCTCCTACACATGCACACAGACACAAACACAGACACACACAAAGACACACACAAAGACACACAAAAAGACACACAAAAAGACACACAAAAAGACACACAAAAAGACACACACACACACACCCTGCAAAAGGTTCTTTATGAGCTAATTAGATTAATTAGTTGTCTTTGAGGATTCCAAAAAGTGTAGAGTGGAATACATACTACAACTTTTGATTCCCTAAAGGATCACATTTTTACAAGTTAATGCCTGATGAAACATTTCAACAACCATATATACTAGTGTTGCTATAAAAAGGATAAAGGCTAATCCTTAAAAATATTAATCTTTTACTTCATTTATTATTAGTGACATTATTAAACTAAAACTGGCAAAATAGCTCTTTTTCTAGGACTTCTAGTTTTAAGACTGCAGTGGCTATTTTAATAGGCTACGAATGAGTAACATCAGGATATTTTTGAGCAAGTATGAATGGCACATTTATTCCCTTCCTTTCAGAGAAAAGCTGTACTCAGCTTTTGAACAGATCAAAATGGAGAAACCTGCTCAAGGACCAAAGCTCTGGTGTTTCTGTTCCTGCCCTGTGTAATTTGGTAGCTGTGGGGCAGTGGAGTACTCCACTCTTTCTTATATTTTCCCCCCTTGCCATTTCTCTCTCTCATATTGTCCTTCAATGTGGGGGGTCTAGCAGAGTTTTCCTTTTTTTTTCTACCATCTTTCATGGTGTGGTAGTTTGATAAACTCTCGGTGGAGGCTGATCAGCAGTCCGCTGGCCAGGGGGCACAAGTCTGGCTGTGTTTCAGCAGAACAGAGCCAGCAGGGGGGCAGCAGAGAGCGGACTCACCTTTGAAAAGAGCACAGAATTGGAAAAAGCATAGTGAGAAAGGGGGGGGGGGGCGGTTGGCAGTAATGAGGTTATTCTGCAGCTTCTGTCTTTACTGTGGGCAGTGGGAGAATTCAGCTGAGGAGTGCAGTAATGCACATGCATTTGTATGTGTGTATACGCATTTGCATGTGTTTCTTATTCTGTTACAGAATGGTATCACAAAATGTCCAAGTCCTTAAGGCAACAAAACAACCCCAAACTATAAGATTTAAACCTACATGCGTCATAGCTTGTGTGGGGTCTTCCCCTGAAAAGAAGTCTATGGTCTATATCAGAAATGTGTATTATTACTGTTGTAAACATGTCTTATCTTAATAATTCCAAAAGGCCTGGCCTTTGTCTAAATGTTCTTTCACAAAAGTAGACTCGCTCTAATGTTCTTTTTGAAGAGCAAAGTTTTCTGTGAAACTTTGTCAAATCTGTCAAGTCTCTCTCATTGTCACTTTCAGACGTTTACAAAACTACAGTAAATCAAGGAAAGTCTAGGGTCATTGGAAACTGCAGACCTGGACAAACTGGTAATTTCAAAGAACTCTACACCACATAATCACAATGGAACTACAGTTTACTGCAAAAAGTATTCTCTTAAGTGACATCCCATTCTTAATCCATAGGGTTTAATATGACGTTGGCCCAACCTTCACAGCTATAAGAGCTTCAACTCTTCTGGGCAAGCTGTCCACAAGGTTTAGGAGTGTGTTTATGGGAAGTTTTGACCATTCTTCCATAAGCACATTTGTGAGGTCAGACACTGATGTTGGATGTGAAGTCCTGGCTCACAGTCTCCGCGCTAACTCACCCCAAAGGTATTCTATTGGGTTGAGATCAGGACTCTGTTCAGGCCAGTCAAGGTTTTCCACACCAAACTCACTCAACCATGTTTTTACAGACCTTGCTTTGGAGTCACACCACTGCATCCCACGCTTTGCATTGCACTTGGTGATGTATGGCTTCATTGCAGCTGCTCGGTAATGGAAACCCATTTCATGAAGCTCTCTACACACTGTTCCTGAGCTAATGTGAAGGCCACATGAAGTTTGGAGGTCTGTAGCAATTGACTCTGCAGCAAGTTGACAACCTCTGTGCACTATGAGCCTCAGCGTCTGCTGACCCCACCCTGTCATTTTATGTGGCCGAACACTTTGTGGCTGAGTTGCTGTCATTGAAAATCACTTCCAGTTTGTTATAACACCACTGACAGTCGACTGTAGAATATTTAGTAGTGAGGAAATTTCATGACTGGATTTGTTGCACAGGTGGAATCCTATTACAGTACCACTCTGGAATTCAGTGAGCTTCTGAGAGTGGCCCGTTCTTTCACATATGTTTGTAGAAGCAGTCTGCATGCATAGGTGCTTGAGGTTCTAAACCTGTGGCTATGGAAGTGAAAGGAACACCTGAATGTACTGTAATTATTTAATGGGTGAGTGAATACTTTTGGCAATATAGTGCATTTATTGCAAATAGTTTAGACTGCAAAACCATTATTCCAAAAGGCCTAGAGAGTTCGTCAGGCACTATTTGTGGGAATAGAGTAAAGAATTTGAGTAAAATAGAACATGTGAAAAGTAAGTATCGTAATAAAAATTGGGAAGATGAAAATCAGAAAGTAAACCAACACAGCCAGCTATGTTCTGGATACTGGTGAGCCACACAGTGTTAGAAGCATTAAGCCAGAACAGGAGACCATCAATCTTCAGCAAGGTCTGCCAAAAGGCTGAATACGTTTAAAAGAAACTATTATCAGAATAAACCTACTAGAGCACTTCTGTAAGTGTCTGAAGGCTGAAGTGGCTTTACAGACTACAGACTGCAGACAGCTACAGACTATTACATGCTAGGCCAACAATGGGTAAATATGAAAAGTATGAAACTCTCTTCCGGTTCCAATGCATTAAGTGAAGCTCTGCACTTCTAAAAAAAATCTTTCATAAAAAGAGGTCTGCACTAGGCTTTCATGCACTGCACTTTCATGCCCCCTTTCAATCTTACCACTATACAGATTCAATCCAAAAAAATGAAGGCCTTCAACAAGAACTCCTCAAGTGCAGTTTGACCTCTTGAAATTGATTTCCCAAGTTATATTCATATTCAGGAATTATTGCCAGCTGAAGCTCAAATTAGGCCCCTCTTAATTACGGTTGACACGTTGAGAAAATCTGCCAGCTCCAAAAGAACTAAATTCAGACAAAAAGAAGAAAAATCAGAAAATAATAATTAACAAGAAATAAAGTGTATTTAGACAAATTTTTTATACATCTTAGGATAGTCATGAAAGCCAAAACGGGGCTTTTAGGTTGATAAAAAAAAAAGATAGCCAAAGTGGGAAGAATTATTATACCCCTGAAAAGAACATTCCCAAAATAAGTTTAACCGGTTTGTGCAGGCACATGTAGAGAGACAGAGTAAGACAGATTATGATCACACCACAACTCACCTTTGACTGCTTCATCTACAACCTCAACCACTCTATCAATCTGCTGAACCTAAAAAGATAAGCAGAGAGAGAGAGAGAGAGAGAGAGAGAGAGAGAGAGAGAGAGAGCGAGAAAGCGAGAGAGAGAGAGAGAGAGAGAGAGAGAGAGAGAGAGAGAGAGAGAGAGAGAGAGAGAGAGAGAGAGAG
>JBBIGC010054149.1:0-11292 GCA_037576955.1 Lepidarchus adonis | reverse complement strand
TTTCGGCTGGTTGAAGATCAGCCGAGCTGCTGCATTCTGGATCCTCTGCAGTGGCTTGATTGTAGTCGCAGGTAGACAGCAAAGTTAGTAGCTAACGCTACTTGCCAGTGACAGAGTGAAACAGAAATAAAGCTCTGAAGCTGAAGTAGCAGTTTCTCTGAGCTTCCAATCATGATATTGGAAATATCGGAAAATTAACAATATCTTTGCTGTTACTTATGTAAGTTAATAACGCATCCCAGTGTTTGTGTTATATCGATATGTACTTATTGTGCGATATATTGATTATCGTATCGCGATATTGTTATCATGGACTACATAATCGCATATCGTATTGTGTGATACCCTGTGATTCCCACCCCTACGCTCTACAGCGAGTCGGGACGGAGGTTGAGTTTGTAATTGACTTCGGAGTAAAGCATTTTTTACAATAACAGTCATTCTGCTGAACGCTGATTGTTGAGTAACGGTTACAAAACCACTTCAGGTTCCCTGGACAGGAAGCCAATCCATCACAGAATGGGACAACCATTCACACACTGCCACCTATGAGCAACTCAGAGTAACCCATCAACCTAAACAAGCTTTTGGACGGCAGAAAGAAACCCACACAAACATGAGGCAAGCTTACAAACTTCACGCAGACCAGGGGACCGAACCCAGGACCTTCTCCCTGTGTGGCGACGGCGCTAACCACTGCCCGACCATGCCACCTCAAAAACAGAAAGAGTTTTAAAGAGAAAATTAATGTTACAGCCCATTTGGTTCTGAACTACAGGGAGTCCACAAATTAAATATCAAATCCGATGGCCATAAGACAAAGACCAACGGTTCGGCCAGTAGCCATGAACAAACTAGAGCTCATCAGAAACGAATCGACAGACCAGATGGGCTGCGAAAGGAAGCCACATTCAGGTAAATGTGGTATGAAAATACAGAGCTGAACTTTTCATCTGCAAAGCAGGACGAATCGGCAACAACGTTAACAGTAGATATTTACTGAACCGCTCAGCTAATCCATTAATATAAACCAGTAAGAGCAGCAACAAATCACTTTGGATAACTTTTATTGATATGACCTGAAGTTAATTTGATACACAGCCATGTTGTGGAATAAATTAATCGAAATGACAATTATATACATCAGTCCCTTGATGTGTGCCATTAAAAACAAACGTTTAATGTGCGTAACAGTCCTCTGAGAGGGAACAGTTCATTGTATGTACATCCCAAACCATTCCAATCCTTTGTGAAATCCTGTGCATGAAATCAGTGTCTCATTTGTTAGTGATTTAGTATTTGTCAATTAGATAAGTATTTGCATCAGTTACTGATCAAAACCGATGTGTTTTCCTATTATTTGAAGTTCAGTTAAAATGAGGTCTTTCAAAACTGTGATCTAAACAGTGCTCATCAATCACAGAAATCTTCCAGGCTCATCATTTGGCCGTCTTCTTCTCCATGCTGCGGAAAGAAAATGGAGGAATTTAGAAACTGGGCCTCATGAGATACACATTTACAAATTTGGGGGGAAAATACAAGCGTTTGCTGCAGTTAAGCATGTAAAATAAACCCAATACATTATTCTTCTGGAATTAAAAAAGCCTTTTTGTGTCCAGGATGATCAATGGAGCGGTTAAATTCTAAAACGTATGAAAGTATAGTACGATTTATACCCAGAATGCATAATTTTTTCCACATATGTGATGGTGGCCTAGTGTTTGGGGACATTGCCTTTAGGATCAAATGGTCACAGGTTCAAGTCCCAGGCCCAAGTCCCAGGCCAGGTATTACTAAGACACCTCCGAGCAAGGTACCGTCCCATTACACTGCAGGTAACGGCTAGTGTACATGTGGGTTAAACGTAGAGGCCGCATTTTTTGTGGTAGACTTTGTGATGAAGTGCACTTTCCTTTTTCACAGAACTAAAAACAATTACATAAAGTGAGTTAACATTCTTTCACTTATTGTTCAAAATTATAATTTTGTATATATAAAATTGTATAACTGTATCTAAAAGAAACACACAATTGCAAGTAGAAATTTATAGATATAGCATCAAAATGGTAATTTTAACTATATTAATGTAAAAACAACCAATCTTATTTAGAGCTATATGATTGGTTTGTGAATAAAAGCACCTAAAATATGGTTTCCGCATCAATCCTACGGGTGGGTAATATTGCAAAAATATATATCATGATACTGAAACATTTTCACAATATGGGAGGTGGCTTTTTTTCCATTATCTTTTAATAAATGAAAGTAAGCCAGCACTGCCCTTTTAAAATGATTGATTGGGTTTCTCTCACCAAATTATATTAAATTGACTTAATAAAGATGAATGAGCTCTTTGATAAAAAAAAATTCCAACTACTGACATCACAAAATGTTCAGAAAATCATATCGTGGCTACAATTAATCACAATAACAATAAATATTGTACTGTTCCCTAGCTCTAATTAATCAGATATAATCCTGCAAGACCTTGATTTATATAGTCTAGCTTTGTAGTTAGAATAAAAGAGAAAAACTCATAGAAATGTCCTGAAAAAGTGTTAAAGTAAAAGTATGGCGAGTGTAAAGTACAGCTATTAATTGACGGAGACAATTATCACTGATACTGAATATATTTCTAGCTGCTTTTGTCCTCTGTATTAACCACTCACATTAACACATCACAAACACCATTGGTGACCTTGACGTCAGATATTTTACATATAAACTTACTTGTACTTGATAAGTCTCCCTCCTTGAATGAGTTGCGCAGCTTCATTCGTGAAGTGGCAGGCAAACAGGAGCCAGTTCCTCGGCTGCACTTTGTAGGCAAACCTCATGAACAGCAGCGAGTAGCAGGTGAGAGCTGTTGAAACAAGAACATTTAAAATAAACACAGTTGTAGAGAAGCAAAGGTCAATCTTATTGGACAATAGGTTTTTACACAGTCCCAGTTTGCTACTGGACCCCAGAAAAGCTGCTAACAAGAACAGAAACATCTGCATAATTATATTAATTACATTAAACATCTCTGTAAATGTACAGTTGTCATTGTCGTTTTATTGCCTAGCTCTAATTTTATGGTGTCAGGAGTGCTTCCTGCAGGAAAAACCCCCTGTTGAGTTCTCAAGGGGGTTGGATCTTAAACGTCATACAACATTATGCATGATTGCTATTGTTTCATGCACAGTGTTTGAACTCTTGCAGGTTTTATGACATTTTTCCATCTCCAATTGGAATAAATGTAATTTGCTATTATTTACACTTAGTGTGCAGTTTCTTATTTTACAGGATTAGGTACAAAAAAAGTATCACATTCAAAAGTTTAGAATTCATGCTTTCAATGAAACGAAATCCATTTAAACGCAGATAAATTTACAAAATGTGCATCTACATACCATATATCTTCTAATAGTAGCAGACTATTAGATGTGATTTGTGAAGTGGATTCCATTCAGGAAGCAAAACGTGGAGTGGATTTTAGTCTTCTCAGACATTTAAAAAGACATCTGCCAGTGCCCCATCTTAAAATTTGTCTTTTTAATGTTCAACTCTGGGCAATAAAGCTAGTCTCATTCTCATTTGCTTATGGCAGCAGCGGGGGGAAAGGGGCGGAGCTAGAGTTTGTTTTGGTCTACGGAAAGCGCAGTGGGTCATTTCAAGAGATATTTCTTGTATTTCAAGATACAAGAGAACGCGTTTGCCACAGACCGGCTACTATTGGAGACCGGCGTTTATTTCTAAAAGAAACAGGCTATTTTTAGAAGATATACGGTAAGCTTTAAATGATCAGTATGAAACTGATATGAAAAAAAAAAATTTAAGATGCAGGTTAACAAGATCTAGAACAATGAACAGAGCTATGAAGTGATGTCAAAAATGAAGTAATAAGAAAAGAGGTCAAATCTATCTTCACAAAAAACTGGAAAAGTCTTGAGATAGAAAACTTCTCTACATTCTAAATATACCTATGGAGATTTATTTTATTATTCTCAAAAAATGATCAAATATTAAGTAAAACCTCATGTTTTATGACAAAACCATAATCAGTCATTAGACTCTGATGAGGTTATACCATCAACCGCAAAAGGAACCAGTGTATTAACCCAACCAAATACAACAATGTCAATGAACAAGCTTCTTCCATGATACTTTGCAAAAAATATAATAAAAAACATGTTAAAAGACCTTTTCACCACAGTTTGGAAATACAGTGGTCTTACATCATGGTGTGTAGATACTGTATGTGCTACAGAGACAATACAATCATTTACTAGCAAACTAAGTATTAACCAAGCCAACACTACAACAGAAACCAGTAAAGTTAAACAGAAAAAAGGTCCATAGAAGCATTTGTAGATGTTGTAGTGAGAGGAAACCGAGGGCTATAAAACACTAAACAGGCAGGTGGGGGTGAGGCCTCCTGGATTAAAGCTGGGAAGGGTGATGCCAGATGAAATGTAGGCGTTTCTCCTACATTTGGTTTCAGTGAAGTAAGTAAACTCTTTTTATCATGGGAGGAAGGCGTCTCAGCCTCTAGCCAATCAAACAGATACAAAGTAATTGCATCACACTTAACAATAAATGCTTTTGTGTATACAGCAGAACCATAAAACATTGTTTTTCAAGCTATTTGGGCAAAAACGAATCACTGGGCAACACTTACCAAAGGTCATTCTTCCGCTGATAATCTCTGGACTTTTCTTCATGTCAGAGATAGCAGCAATGGGCAAGCCCCAGTTTGCTACTGGACCCCAGAAATGCTGGAGACAAGAACAGAAACATCCGAATAATTATATTAATTCCATCAAACAAAATGTAAATGTACCTAAAGACCCAAATAACTTCGTTTTCAAGTCACGATGCTGTTGTAGGACCCACAACGACGCAATGATTTTGGGGACTGAGTGGGAATCAAGTGTCCCCACAACGCTCCAAAGTCTCATTTGTTCACACACTTCTCGTTTTGAGCTGTTCAGGTGGGGAAACCGTGGGGAGATAGATCTTGAACTATCCACAAATCCCCAGATACGATTATATAAATCACATTATTATCTCATTATAATACAGTACTGATCCTAAAATCTAATTCGCGGAAGCCTGTTCAGGAAAATAATCAATACTGATCAGAAATTGATCAGATAGCCAACTGATCAAAGGCAGCTTACAGGCTGCAGACGTTGGTGGAAAATACTTACTATAGAACAGATTATAAAAAGTCCTACACACTAAGTCTGAAGCAGCTTTAAATCCAGTCTAAATCCCACCATACTCCATTATGATATTCCATCCCCATACATTTCCATTGTGACGAGTTAAACCTGAACTCACCCCATACAGACTAATGCACAGTCAAATAACTGAACCTTATGAAATGCCACATTACTTGATCATTCATCCGTCTTCATCTATGGAGATCAATTATTTTCAAAATCAGCTTTCAGTTGCACCTTGGTCTAATCTTTAGTCTCATTACAGTCTATTACACCTGAACTGTACACCGTCCCATCAGAGAATGTTGAGCTTCCAAAAATGGCTAACATAGCATAACCTTTTTAAGACCTAGGGCATCAAATCTTAAAAGATTTTAAAACATATTAAGGCCTTAAATTCAGACTTTTTAAGACTCTACAGAAACCCAGAAATACAGTTTGAACAAAAAGATGATTTTCCTGCTTCCTCTAGCAATCATTATAAACATTTTTTTTATTTTAAGCTGTACAAGGACAAATGTCCTTCTGTGTAAGTGTACAGATCTAGATTTTTAGATCTTTTTTAATATATGTACATGTAGTTTTTAATTTGAGTTTATTTACTTATGAGTATTTAAGTGTACCTCTTTGTAAATTTGTACATATATTTTTACATTACATTTTCTTTACAAATGCACCAAGGTGTGAAACAGCATTTCAATACACTGTGTACTGTGTATACTGCTGTATTGACAATAAAACTCTTAAATCTTACTTACTTCTTACGTTACATAAACCAGATAAGGCCTCAAATGTGAAATATATGAACATCCAATAGAAACCAGTTCATACTATGGATGCCAATTCAATGTCGGGAGTGTGGGAAAAGGGACAAAAAGTAAGACAGGAATGTCTTACAGTATGACAGTAGTATTTTTGTTGAGAAGGAAAGTTGTATATTCGTTATATTTCAATTATTTATTACAGGACAAGTTTGTGAAATGGCAAGAATACACAATGATGGCCACCTGAACATTTGATTTTAACCAGTACTACTAAGAAATCAATGATCAACTTTGAGATGATTTTAAAAGCACTAAGCCACAGTGATTTTATCATGGGTATGAGTAACCTGATCTCTGCATGAACACTTTCTTTGAATTCTCTTTATATCTCTATTATAATAACTATAATCCTATTACTTGACATCTTGTTTCCATCTACATAGTGTTTTTCTGTGAAGTTTAATGAAGCCCTTTACAGTAACTGTCATTGCTTAGCATCCATAGCCAACTGTAAACAAACTGCAGCACATGGCGTCAGGACTGTTTACTGTTATTATTAATAACAAATGAAAAAGATTTACTGAGGCAGAGGTTCATTTAATTTTAATGCATTTTATAACACTTTATCGTACTACAGCTGAGTAGTGATAGTACTGTCTGGAACGGTGCCAGAGAAAACAAAGAGCAAATCCCAGGGTTTCTGAAAGTTTCAACAAGTTCAATTTAAGACCTGTTCAAGACCATTATGAATAAAATTGAAAACCAATTTCACATCAACACTGGTAAAAATAAATAAATAAATAGAAAGCATATAAAAGAAAATCTTAGAATTACTTAAAAAACAAATTATTAACATTTATCTCCTCACATCTACACTTAAGAAAAGTAAAGACAGTAAAGACAACCTTAAATCCACATAAGGGCCTGCATGTTTTCTGGAGAATTTTAGCAGTGATTGTATGTTTTTCTGACTGTACAACTTTCTTGCACAATGTGAGTCAAGTTAAGTTTGCACTTATCCCCCTTCAACCCAATGATACACCACATTATCATCTCTTAATTAATAATTCAATAATAAGATAAATTCAGATAAACCAGTCCCACCTCTGTCTCATTCTCATTGACAAAACCACTATACACCATCCAATTAGAGAATTTTGAACATTTAAGACCAAAGCATAACACTTACAACCTAGCGCATTAAAAGTTTAAGACATTTCAAGGCCTTAAATTCAGATGTTTTCATTTTAGTTTTTTTTCCAAATCTGTAAAAGGTTTACTGTCTACGCTACCCAGACCAGGTAAAACCCTAAATGTTAAATGCATTAAAAGTGCATTTAAAGGAACAGTGAGGTGTTTATGATTTTCTTCACCTACCCTACAAAGGTAATCATTTTCATAAACTTTTGAGAACCCTTAAGGTTAAAACGTTTATTTTGATTGTAGTTGAAATGTACAGTTAAGTACAATCCTCGATATTGTGTCTCCCCCCAAAAAAGAGCTCAAAACGCAGAAGTGAACTAGGCCAGGAGCAAAGAATGATTAATAACAAAATTACTTCATACTCACTGTGCTGGAGGCAGGGAAGGTCAAGTGGGCAGGTCAAAGATCAAAGGGGGGGGGGGGGACAAAATAAAAGTTTTAGTTTTAAAGGTTCATTATTTTCTGTAAATAAATCTGCAGAAAAGGGTAAAATATATGGTTGAAAGCAGTTCTGGCATTTAAATGATAAATCACACAATAACAAAAAACACAAATGTGAATAAAAGTATGACAGTTGTGCACGCAAAAATGAAAACAAAGATATAAATGAATAAAAAAAAGGAAATAAATTAAATAAATAAATAATAAACAGTAGAACTGTACAAAAAGGCATTTTAATAATAAAACGAACCTTTTAGAGCGAAAGTATTGTTGAGAAATTTGACTGTGAATCTTAAATAAAGCGCGCGCGAGCTGTTAATCGGTCGTTCTTCACGAAGGCAGCCTGTGACCCCTGTAGCTCCCAAAACACGTCCTTCACTTCGGTCAGCGCGGATTTCAGCTCCACGCAGTAAACCCTACTTATTTACAATGCATTCTGCGGCCATAACGAGTTCAACTCCGCTGCCCAACCGTTATAAGTTCTCAAGTTCTCCCCGTTTCTGCACCGCACACCAGCAAAGCGAGGTCGCGTCCCGCCGCTAACTCACCTCATCAAATAATCTCGGAACTCCTTACTGCGGAGATGATCCACAGCTTTCCGGGCTAAAGTGCCAGCCATTGTTTCCCGGAGATGCAACAGAAACTATGTGAATCCCAAAGGTGGACTGCGAAGGCCTGGGGTCCTGCAGCTGAGGTTATTGTCGAAATAGAGGACAAACCTGTTCCGCCTTTCCTCACAACAACCAAAACTGGGCCACGCGCTTGTCGGTGGATGTCAAAATAAGAGTCAGCGGCTGTCAAGACCAAGTCTTCTTTCTGTGGGTGTGTCCGGATGGAATACAATTAAAAAATACTAACTACTGGGACACAGCCTATTTGTAGGCAACTAAGCGAGCGTTTTTTAAAAGGGGTCCTAATGAAAATGTCGTATTTAATCTTTCCTTATAACAATCAAAACTGTGCCACGCGTTTGTCGGCGGATGTCAAAATAAAGGTCTGCGCAATCGCTTCGACTGTCAAGACCGAGCCTTCTCTCTGTGGGTGTGTCCGAAACGTCACATACGCTGTCTACTTAGGCAGTATTGGTAGACAGGTAGGCATAAAAAAACAAAAAACTAACTACTGGGCCTATTTGTAGACAACTACGTGAGCGTAGTTTTCTAATGAAAACGTCGTATTTAACCGAAAAAGGTGTCCATATATGAAAACTGAGATAAAGTCTGTTTAGCATGAAAAAGTTAGCCGCAGCCCTTCACACTGAAGTTGTGAGGAGTGTTTCAATGTAAAAGTCATTATATACAGATTTATAGGGACATTTAAATAGTGTAACAATAGCAAAAATCTCTGAACTGCTAACTTTGTTTATGTTTTGCTGGACCAGTCGATGTGACTAATGCTGCCTTCGTGTGTAATGGGTAAGATAATTCATTTGTGAATTGAAAATTATGTGTGTTCAAGTGCTTTTGTTGTCCTAGTGAAGTATAAAATGGCAGATTAAGAGTTCATCGTGACGTGTTTCGTGGGTAAAACAGTTTTAGACTTCCTAATTCATAATTAATAGGCTACAAACTATCCGCTAACAGCAGCAGGAAAAGTTTAATATGATGCAATGCTCAACATTCATGATTTTTTCGTTGCTAGCCGCCATTTTGAAAGGTCAAAGTTAATTTCATCTTGGCAGCCGGTGTATCAAAATAGTCTCCCAGTGGAAATTACAAAGAGAGGGCATTCATGTGCAATTTTCCCATAATTTTCCCATAAATTTCCCATAATTCATGTGCTAATTCCCATAGCGCGTGAAGACAGCATAACTGATGTTGAAACACAACTGCTAATCTCCAAACACAATTAGCAGGCAGTGCTAAACACCATTAGTCATCACACTCTCCTAGCATGAGGCTAATAAGGGACTCATTCTCTGAAACACATTATGGGTCTTTTGGAATCAGTATCCTGCAGTACCTAAGTATTAGCACCCATAATTAAAATGTGTAAAGAAAGATTTTCCAAACCTTCCTGTCTTACGCTCAAACTAAGTGGTTATAAATGCTTACACTAAGATTCAAGATTCAAATGATTTTTATTGCCAATACAACCCTATACTCAGTACACAATGTATTCAAATGCTGTTTTACCCAGGCATATGTACACATACAGAAATTATCTTTACAAATCTGAAGTTACCCCAAATAAACAATATTTATATAGATGTCATTTTAAAAATCTGTTTTAAAAAAGAAAGGCTCTATACACGCGACACTAAACAAAGAGACAACAAGGGACATAAGACATTTTAAAGGGAAATCTGACTCCCTCTGCAAAAAGCTAAAACTGGGTCATGGTTGAATCTTCCAGCTGGACAATGATCATAAACATGTGCCCAAATCTGAACACAAATTGTTCAATTACCAAAGAATGGCGACCCCACCCTCTGGTGAAAACTGGTGGGGTAAGTTCAAGAGTCCAAAAGAGAGGAGCCTCAAAGTCTGCTGGCTCTGAAATTCTTCCGTCTCATCTGATAAGCTGAATGGAACTAAATGTAAAGCTGGCAATAATTGTGATATACATATAAAAAAGGTTTTGTTTTTCCTAGTATACATTTTTTTCAGTTAGATTTAATTTGTCTCACGTTTGCAAAGAGTCACCATGCCATTTTTTGCCAATCATTCGACCAGAGAAAGTAAAAAATCTACAGATATCACTGAAAACCCAATACTGCTGTTAAAACATACATCATGTTACGACTGTGTGTAAAGTTTCAATCTAAGGATTGTGTGTGTGTGGAGAGAAAGAACACAATGCCATATCAAATCTTTGTCATTCATTTTATTTTAATTGTATTCAGCTGTATTTCAACTGTACATGATGTAAAAATTTTATGACAAAGGCCCAACAGTAAAGTCTTCCATTAACATAAAAAATCCCTTTTATCTGTAAAGTTACTATAGTGGAGTGAGCCACATGTTGTACATTTATGTCGTACTATGGTACGTTATACCATATTTATACCATGCAACATGTATATATAGACCATACACTACTAAAGGGCGTGTTTGTAGTCCTCGGATGACTGTCCCATCTACTCCTTGACAAACCGGTTTCGGTCTTGAGCTCGCGACTTGGCATGTGGTTGAAAACGCCTTGCACTGAATCCTCGCCTTGTGAGGTGGAAAACCCCTTTTTTTTCGGTTGTATGTGAACCTCTCCCATTCTCTGATGTCTTTTCTCTCATGTCTGCTGCCCCAATGCCTCCCCATCACTTGCAGTACACATCATACTTAAGCTTGGCCCCCAGTTTGGTCCCTTCCAGATGCTTCTTGAATGCAGCGTCCATTTGCTCACTCTGAGCCTGGCTGAAGTGGTTTCTCCAGTCCCCCACTTCACCTGAATGAACATTATGAAACAACACTGGTGTGAAGACTGCAGTTCAGCTACATTTCTTCTGAATCTGAATTTATTACAATTACACACAGGCCCTGTTCACACCTGACATTAACATGTGTCCTATGTGGCTTGAACACAAGTGGACAGTTCTTAGTAATCTTACTAGGATCTCACTTCACTGCATTATATGCAAATAAGCAGAGTTGGACAGTAACTATGGAGAGAGTTTAGTGTCAATATTATCAAATAAATGTAACAAGATTCACAAATATATTTCTTGACTCAGAAAC
>JBBIGC010054129.1:0-11293 GCA_037576955.1 Lepidarchus adonis | reverse complement strand
GTTTTCTGCCATGACTTTCATCCAGAATAGCGGCAAAGTTGAGTCTCTAACACACTTAGATGCTACGGATTTAGATCGTATTTTTTAAAAACAAATTTTTAAAAAATTTTCTACGGCCCAGTACCAGCCTGCGGCCCGGTACGAAATGCTCCATGGCCTGGTACTGGTTCATGCCCCGTTGGTTGGGGACCACTGCTGTAAAGCATGTAGTAGGCGTTCAACTGCATTTTACTTCTGTATATGGTGGTAAGATGAGCACTGAGGAAAAAAAGCCGGTGACGTAACCACGTATTTCCATATGTCGAGTACGACGTAAGTCGAGAACAACAGAACTTTTCATCTTTTCCTACGTATGGATCATTACTTTGGGCGATAGAAATATCACTGTCACCTCACAGCAAAACGATTTCCAGGCTGGGCAGCCCCCATTTCTACCAGATGCCAGGTTTTCACCCAGGGTATTTCTCTACCTTCTGACCTATAAGCACTGGGATAGGCTCCAGCACCCCCTGCAACCGTGACTGGGATAAGTGTCTTGGAAAATGAATGAATGGGTCCTTTCTTCTTCTCAGAAAGTCAAAGGATGATCGTAAAAGATTAGTACGATTACAGGTCTGGTCTCCTTGAAAATAGGAGATTCTTCACGATATGTATCAAGTTTTCACCATTGGTATTTTCTTAGATGGTGAGGAATTTAAACCTTCATTAAACACAATGGCATGTTTATCAGTTTTTGTTTTAAGGAAAATCACATAGCATTTAAAGGTCAAAGTGAAATCTGTTACTGGAACAACCAAAGACTTCTTACAGCACACTGAAACCTCTCAGAGGAATCTCAAGAATACAAGTTGGCATAAAAGAGGGAATGAAGTGGCAGATAAGGAGCACAATTATCTTCTTCACTACCCTCAAGCACCTCTTTACATGTCTGTTTTACAGTAGATTACAGGTTCGCACTGTTCGTACAGCGCAAAATGAATCCATAGACGTTATTTTTCATGTACTTGAGTCAGTACATTTACAGTTTCTTATGAAAAAACCTACAGGACAATTACTCTGGCTTTAAAGTAATAAAAAAGCATTTTAGCTCATCTGAATTAACCATTTGAACCATTCTGCCTGATATGGCTTATGGGAATTCCTACTATGAGATGCAAGGCCTTAATAGGTCAACACAGAGGATAAAACCTCTCTTGCCATTCAACACTACCAATAAATCATAATTTCTGTTTAATTCTAAAGTCCTGGTTGTCATTTTCCATACTATTTCATATGAACAATGTAGATGCATGTAGGTAGGTCTCTGCCATTATAACCAGAGTGACAGAAAGTCTAGTGGCAATATTAGCATTAAGCAAACAAACACACAGCACAAAATGGGTAGATCTAAAGAACAGAGCTGGACTGCAGTAGAAATCATAGCAGAGAGAATAGTAAACTGGGAATAAAATAAACTACAGTCCAACCCTGTTAGCTCACTCCCATTAGGCTGGGCCTGTAATGTGGCGAGAGGCGGGGCTTGGCGAGCTGTCCAAAAGGATCATGGGGATCGTGGTTATGGCACTGGCTCTTTTTTTGTTGTTGCGGTGTTTGTCTGTCATATATGGTAGTAAAATGCAGTTGAACGCCTACTAAATGCTTTACGGTAAAACTGGACTCCCACGAGAGAAACTGCAGGTGCCACTGCACTGGTGCCGGTGCCGTTCTGGGCTGGTTGACAATTTTGCAACTGGCACCAACTTTTTCCTGGTTCTGAGGCTGTGATGTCATCGAGTGTGGGTGTTTGCGCTAATGGTAGAATAGCTGGAAGTGATTACAAATCTCACCTGTCATCTTCAATGTAATCTTTGTCATTTGTTTGTTTGTTTGTGAGGTAGGCGTTGTTTATGACGTCGTCACCCGGCTTCGATCTGTGCACCAGTGCAGTGGAAAAACAGTCAGTAGCAACATTAGCAGCAGTAGCATTAGCAGCAATAGCATTAGCATAGCGGCTACATCACTAACACAGATATAAGTTTGGCAAGCTTTAGCTGGAGAAATGCATATACCGAACTCTCGCGAAAGTCGTGAATAACAGCTTAATGAGATAAATACCATGGACGAAAAAATGCTCTGCAGCCATGGCGAGAGGAGAGTTTGGCGAGCTAACGGGGGCAAACAAATGGGGTTTGACTGTATTACCTGTTAATTGTACTTGAAATGAACTCAACAGTGATCCATGCAACTCAGACTCAGCTGTGTGTCTTTCTTTGGCACTGAAACAATGACACATACATGTTGGAAAATTCTGTCCATGGACTACAGGTTTTTATCACTGTTGATCCCAACTGCCTATAATCAAAATCATTTGATTTACTCCCAATTTCACAATTTCCCCAAATGACCTAAGTAGCTTTAATGTCCAGAATCAAAAATGCAATCCATTTTAACTTACCAAGTGATTAAATGTCAGAAAATGGCCAAAAAATATCCTTCAACATATAAAATTAAACTGTCTAGACTTGTTATATATGCCAAACATATAAAACAAAACAAAAGATTCTAAGGCATTTGTCTACATGAGGGTTTACTAAGTGTAGTGTAGTGCACAGTTTTTGTCATTAACTTTCAAACAGCAAGTGAGTCTGGTGTGGAAAAGCTGGTGGCCAGCAGAAGAGCTAGTCAATGACTTGAAATGAAACAATCAAGTAGAGAGACACGGAGGAGTGTTTGTGGGGGGGAGGGGAGGTAATAGAGGTCTCTGAAGAGATGAGAAGAGCACCGCTGCGCTTCATTTTCGCCATGTTTCCTCCCCTTGTTGTTTAACATGCAGTTTTCCTCTTCTTTCCTCACGATCAGATTTCCTTAGCTGACATAATGTAAGGAGGCTCTAGGGGCTCATTGATTTTTGGGAAATGGAGTGCGCCATCCTGTTCTCGGGTTTCGTAGACACTGGAAAGCGTGCTGTGGAAACGTGGCCAGTGCTGAGATTTGGTCATCAACCTCAACAGAGCCAAGACTTAAACATAAGCTTTTTAAAAGCACTTCTCCGTCTGAACCTAAACATGGTCATTTGTTCTGGGAGTATTCATTTATTCAGCTAAATACGAGCACACGGTGAAATGTTGTGCAGGAAACAAAGTTTTTGTACAGCTCAACTTCGTCCAAAAGTATTGAACAGTTGTGCTCAATCTTTTTTTTGCACTGGGTTTCTACAGTTGTGTTCATGTGGGCTTGAGTAAAGAAATCTAGCTGTTAGGATCCTGTTCTTCTTTCGCTAAAGCAGGAAGAAGGCAGCTGAAGGGCACTGTGGTCTTCATCGTAATGGTCCTGCCTGTTTGGACCGTGGGGGATTAAGATGAATGGTTTAATATCTCTTGGCATAACAAGTAAGAGCAATTTAGAGATTAATAAATTCGCTCAGAGCACGGACGTGGAGGGAGAGAAGAGATGTCTCAGCACTGGGTCACACTGTCGGCCTGAGTAATTATCACCAGTGAAGGCTGCCAGACTCGAGAAGCTCGCCGAAGCATAGAAATGTGTCACAGAGAGAGAGAGAGAGAGAGAGAGAGAGAGAGAGAGAGAGAGAAAACAAGAACGAACATTTAACCAATAAAAATTTGACCAAAAATAATGCCAGCGTCTTAATCAGAGCTTCAAGGCTTTCTAACATGCACCAACATGATGATCTGAAGCACTCAGTCTAATCTAGTATGAGCAGAACAGATATCATGATTGCTTTGAACTCCAATACAAATATTGGAGAAAAAAAATAGGATATTAGAATTATCTATTTAATTATTGATGATTAATTAAGGCTCCTGATGAAGCATTTACAAATGCCAATTCTAAACACGAATGTGCGATTTGTTTATTCTATTAAACTTTCATTTTAATAATAAAAGTTTAAAAGCGTCCAACAGTCCTTTGTGGCTTAAAGTATTAGTTAGAAATTTGTCCAGTCAACTGAAAGAGAAGCAATGGCTTCCTTGACCACAGATGTTAGATGCTGAATTGGACAAAATATTGCTGACAAGGGCCGACTAGAGCCAAAAATCAGACACACCACAAAAAATGAGGGGAGATGGCTGATGTCTGATTCTGCTTCTTAAGAAATCATAAACTTGGACTTCATGGAAAAATATATGCCGCCTTAATGGCACAATATGTCGCTCTAAAATCCCAAAATTTTTCAACTCTTTGTAAAAGAAATGTTTTTTTTAACTGACTGACAATTCTCTTATGAAGTTTGGCACTAACCTACTGTTACATGCAGAAACTGAGCTTTTGTTAGATCCCCCATTGTGGAATTTGCTCTGTCACAGACAATTCAAATTAGCTTCATAACACCTTATTGCATGGCAAAGGTTGGTTAAGTATATGCATCCAATCATTCAAAATAGTCAATTGATGAAAGAGATGACTTGTCACAATCACAGTCATCAGTTGGTTGTCATTACCAAATTTTTTTTTTTTTCAGAATCTGTAATCAGTATTTAAGTAAAAGTCTGCTAAAGCTAAATGTAGATGCTGCGGTTCTAGGTATTAGATGTGCATTTTAAAATTGTTCTCAGAATTTCTTACAAAATCCTAATGTCTTTACATAAAGGGTCTAATACAACCATTTTCAACCCATTTTTTGGAGAACTGTTGGAATCAAGGGTGGAACATCAACAGATATTGTACAATGGAAGTAAACAGTAACAAATGGAGACATTTTGGAACTATGGCTACTCTACCAAGAAGTGGACACTCAGTCAAAATAACCCCAAGAGCAAAACAAATGAATGAGGTAAAGAGCAACCCTGAGTAACTAAAGTTATCAATGAAACTGGTTTATGAGTCTAAAGTACGTAAAACTTTGAACACAGAGGAAGGTGCTGCTTGCTAAAAATAACATTTCTGAGGAAGAACACCCATCACTACATTTGGCGTAAAAACAGCACTGCATATCATCATAACATCCACCCAACTGTAAAGTATGGTGGAGAAAACACCATGATTTGGGCCTGTTTTGTTGCATTGAGGCCTGGCCTGCTTGCAATCATTGAGGGGAAGATGAATTCCTAAGTATATAACAAATTTCTTCAGGATAATGTGAGTCTGTGCGTTGTTGAGAAGTTGGGTGATGTAACAGAACAATGATCCAAAACACCAGAGCAAGTCCACAACAAATTGGCATCAGAAAAACAAAATCTGCATTTTAGAATGGAGTCAGATCCCAGACCTCAACCGAATAGAGATGCTATAAACGACTAGAAGAGAGCCATACGACTGGCATAGCTAAAGCATTTCTGTCTGGAGGAACAGGCTACAATTCCTCCTGAACAATGTGCAGGTCTGAGCCACTGCTACAGGAAGTGCTTGGTTGAGGTTATTGCTGCCAAGGGGTGGTCAACCAGTTGTTAATTTTAAGGGGTTTACATACTTTTTCCACTAGCAATATAAGATGTTTATGGTGGTTCTGAATTTTAAAAAATCAGATTTTTAGGCTCATTATATTTGTCAATACCTTTAAATTAGATGAAGATCAGGTCACATTTTATGACAAATTAATGCAGAAAACGATGAAATTCCAAAAGGTTCACCATTTCTTGTCATTGAATATATAAATCTCTGTAAAAAATAAGGTGCGGTTTAAAGACGGGGAAGATCGTGAAGTGAGACATTCCAAGGTTATTGAGCATTTATATTAATGAGTTGGCCATCATTTTAGTGCATGAGTGAGACTGACCTGGCCATGGCATAACACAAAGGCTGCACCTGTTATAACCATACCCTGTCATTCAAGGTCTTTCTTCATAGTGCTTGATTTTTCACTACATTTTTCATACCACAATTTTTTTCTGAGCAACTGTTCTGTGAATAGTCAGTGAGGTACGTTTGTGTGCAAAAATGCAGCATTAGGTTTTTGTTTTCACGAAGGAAGACACTCACCAATCGGGTTGTGGAAATGTCACATGATTTTCTTGTTTCTCCGTAACAATGGTAAATGGCTCTTGAAGTAGCCAATCGCGTTAAATCTTTTTATATATATCCATCCTCAAACACACAGCTGTCATTCCAGTTTGACTGGTTTCCTGAAATTGCTCCTCAGCCTCTTCATCTATGGAGCTCAAAATCCTGAACCAAGCGGAGAAATTCCCGCTCATCCCGCTCAGTAGTGATGAGGATTATTACCAATTATTTTTAATATTACATAGGATTTCAAGAAAACATTGGAAAACTAAGACAACTTAAAGAATTTGATAAGCTTACAAATAAGTCTAATTCAGTCTGAGAGGGAAGCACCGACTTCCTTGACCACAGATGTCAATGGAGATTCGACATTTTTAATTGGCCAAAATAATGCTGACAAGGGCCAATAAGAGCCAAGAGTCAGACACACCACAGAAATTATGGGATATGGTGAGCTACAGTACAGAAACTCGCCAACAGCAAGCGTTCAACTTGGTTTGTCAAATTCCTGCAGATTTTTATGTTTAATGTTCTTGTTGCCAGTGAACCTGATATAAAACAGAATCATACTGAGTCAATGCAGATGCAGTTTGAAAGGTCTGGCCAAAGACAAGGCCAGAAATTGTTAAATTGTGTCAGCAATGCAAAGGCCATGCTGTCAAAGCCTAGCTAACATTGACCCTGAACACACAAGAAGGAAAATTTGAAATATTTATGTGAAAAAAAATATATACATTTACAGATAGCAAATTTCCCAATACTGACAAACTATTGCTGTTTATATCCCATAAGCCCAAGTGTCAAACTCGGGTCCTGGAGGCCGGTATCCAGCACAGTTTGGTAGTTTCTCTCCTCAAACACACTCACTAACCTGGCAATTAACAGGTGATTTGAACCAGGTGTGTCTGAGCAGGAAAATCGTCCAACTGTGCAGGACACCGACCTCCAGGACCAGAATTCGTCAATTTCATCACATCTGGCAGAGCACTATATACAAACGGTATCTTTAGGATTTAGTCTTTCAGAGATTAGACTGTATATCGTGCAGCAAACATCAGTAAAAGGTTTTGTTGCAAAAAAAAAGTAAATACAGAAAAAAATATAGTGCAAACAGCAGTTCTCTGTACAGATTAAAAAGCAGTTTGGTCAATAAAAACGCAGTAAAATGTGCAGCAGGCAAAACCCAAGTACATTGTAAATGAGTATGGATACATTTAAATCTGTACTTGACATTTATGACTTTTTCTCTACTACATTTGAAAGACAGATTTCGTACTTTTGGCTCCACTACATTTCTGTGAAGGTTTTAAATGAAACTTTTTTGTGGTTGTAGAGATTTTTGCTGTTCTAGATCAATGGTATTTTGTGTTTTCATTTTGTTTTTCCATGGGGTGAGGGCTTTCACCTGTAGTATCTATAGAATTCAACGAAACTCCTCCCTTATTGCCACAAGACCACCCACAGACCTGCCCCCTTCTTCTCCTGATCAACATTTTAAGACCACTTGACAAATAGCAAAAATTCATATGTTGCATGGTTGGATCTTAACAAGGTTCCAAGTAGAGCTTCAACAGCTACAAGAAGAAATGGGAGTGAGACAAACATTTTAATCACTTTATTTACAACAACGCTTAAACAGAAACAGGCTGTTTCACAGCTGATCAAAAGTTTAGGACCACACCTCCAAAAAAACCAGTAAAACCCAAAAACAGAAATCACAGTTCTAAACATGAAGTCAGTAATGAGCAGCTCCACCGTTATTGTTCATCACTTCATGCTTGATCCAGGTGTTTCCATGAGGTGAGAACATTTCTCCAAGTGGTGAAGACGACGCACGAAGGGCATCTACTGTCTGGAACTGTTGTCAATTTCTGTAAACATCCCCAAAGGTTCTCAGTGTGATTTAGATCAGGGGAACGAAGGGAAGAAGTTCTTGTCCTGTGGGCATTGTGTACTGTAGCATTGTCCTGTTGAAGAACCCAGTCTTTATCTCACAGACGATGATCCTCAGTCATGAGAGATGTTCTCTGCAACATCTGGACATCACCAGCGGCTGTTTGACGCCCCTGCACCTCCTGAAGCTCCGTTGTTCCACTGAAGGAAACAGCACCCAGAACATTATGGTTCCCCTCCACTGTGGAGTAGAAAACATCTCAGATGGGATCAAGCCAGTAATGTTGGAGAGCATCAGGACCATCAGTTAAATTCTTCTCACCAGAAAATGAAACTTTCTTCCACATTTCAATATCCCATGTTTGCTGCTCTCTTGCAAAGTCCAAACGTCTAGTTCTGTGGCGTCAAGGAGATAAGTCCTTTGAAGACTTTTTTTGTTTTTGAAGCCCTTCAGTCTCAGATGTAGTCTCTGATGGTTATGGAGCTGCAGTCAGCTCCAGTAACGGCCTTTATTTGGGCTGAAGTTCGTCCAGTGTCTTAATGGACAGCCAATTGGATCCTCAGGCTCAGTGCTGGTGAAATTTTTTGGTTCTTCCACTTGATTAGTTGTTCCATAACCTCAGAATCATTTAAGAAATTCCAAATGACTGTGTTACCGTATCCCACCTCAGCAGCGATGGAGCTGAGAGACCTGCTCATGTTCAACAACCCGACCACCATCAGAACATCATGACCATGTGACAGAGGCGAACAAAGTATCTAACTTCAGTACATTTACATTTACATTTACAGCATTTGGCAGATGCTCTTATCCAGAGCGACGTACATGGTGAGCAGTTGGGGGTTAGGTGCCTTACTCAAGGGCACTTCAGCTGCTGCCCGGTGATGAGAATCGAACCTGGGACCCTTCGGTCACAAACCCACTTCTCTAACCATTGGGCTATGGCTGCTCCAGTACTTATGTGAAAGTACAGATACCGTGAGTCAAATGTTACTCCAGTACAAGTGAAAGTCATTCAGTCAAATTGTACTGAAGTGAAAGTACTGAAGTACTAGCTTCCAAAAATACTTAAGTATTAAAAGTACAAAAGTTAAAGATTTATTGCAGGAGTGTCTACACTTTTTTGGCTTGTGAGCTGCTTTTAAAATGACCAAGTCAAAATGATCTACCATCAGTAAAAAGGACACACACACACACACACACACACACACACACACACACACACACAGTGCACTACAATGTAATGTGTCTTCTGCATTTAACCCATCACACGTGCAGCAGTAAAGTGGGGACAGTACCTATATATATATGTATGTATTTATGTATTTATTTATTTGTTTGTTTGTTTTTTGTTTGTTTGTTTAAAAAAAAATATGAATGCACTTTTTTTGGCCATTGCTTTACTCCGATGATGCCTTAAACTCTTAAACTAAACAGAGTTGCATAGTCCGGACATAACCTTTCCCTTTCTTTTACATTGTGCAGTCTCACATACGCTGTACATTTTATTTTGAAAGGCAGAGCGGTGCTCCTCAACTTCTCTGAAGTTGTTCTGAAAGTAACGAGGAATGAAAACCTTGACAGGATTGTAGTGAAGTAAAAAGTATGGTTTTGTCTTTCAAATGTAGTGAAGTGAAAGTTAAAAGTTTCCCCAAAAAAGCTTAGTTTAAGCTTTGTTTTGAACAAATTACATGCTCAAAAAATGTTTTGTCTCACTCTCATTTCTTCCTGTAGCATATTATCATGGGCCACATATTGTATTGTATTGTTTCATGATTATATATATATATATATATACACAATGTTTTAGGTAAAATATATACAGTACTTTGCAAAAGTCTTTCCATTTATCTCAGCAGTTTCTTTCTGCCAGAAAAAATACACATTATCATTATATCACACCCATTTTCCCTCCTGGCTTTTGATTGGGAACCATGGTTACTTTGTAATGGGTATAAAATTTTTATTTTTTTAGCCAATGAGCTACTGTGTGTTTTAAACGTCCTGTGCTAACTATCAGTCAGTTTTAACATGTAGTAAAGCATGTAGCTACTGTTTAAATACAAAATTGCAAATTTTACTTCTCGACACTAGAACAGAGCAGGTTTGGTGGTTCCCCCTCAGGGCCTCCAGTCATTGATTGGATGTCTGTCTCTCAGCAGGAACTCTTAAACAGTGATCTTTGAGCTTCTACCACTCCTGGTTAGGGTAATCATTTCTCTGGATTGGTGGAGTACAAATGTTTTAGAGATGGTCTTGGAATCTTTTCCAGCCTCATGAGCATCAACAACTCATTTTCTGAGGTTTTCAGAAATATACTTTTTTTGGTGCCAGAATACATTTTCACAATCATGTGAGATTTGTAATACTAAAATGTTTTCTTCAATAAAGATATATGATATTTCTTGTCATTTGTTTAATTAGGTTCTCTATGTCTACATATAAAACTTGTGGGAAATCAAATGATCTCTTAAGTCATACTTGTGCACAAATATAGATAATTCTAAAGTACCACTGCATAAGGTGTTGTGGATTGGTCACTTATTCATAATTCATTTCATTATTTATAGATAAGTGAATTTGGTTGTGAAGGTCCCTACAAAAACTTTGGTAATTACTTCTTTAAGCTATATAAAACCACTTAAGCTGATGCTTATGTTGTTAAATGCAGAAATATAGCACTGAATTTAATAGATGCAGACTGAACAACTATTATTCTAATTTAGAGCGATAGTTAAATTTGCTTCTGCAGGGTTTATTCATGACTTAGTGGTTCATACAGTATCGTCCGTATAAAGACTTTAATGGAATTATCAAATAAATCCACTGAGGATGCAGATTTAACTGCAGTGACTATACTCCCTTTCAGCAGGAATTCCACTGCTGCTACAACATGCAGTTCTACTGGTGAATATAAGTTCACTTGATAAAATTAAACAACAGAATTACTATTAACCATCACATATTTATACAACTAGCGCTACTCCTTCTGCTTCTGCTGCAATTACTCCAAAAATAATACAAATACAAAATGAGTATTATTGTCATTATTAATTTTACGATAATAATAATAACAACAACAACAATGATAATGACGATAATAATAATAACAACAACAACAACAACAACAATAATAATAATAATAATAATAATAATAATAATAATAAATATTATTATTATTATCTTCATCATTATTATTATTATTATTATCTTCATCATTATTATTATTATTATTATTATTATTATTATTATTATTATTATTATTATTATTAATATTATAGTTAATAGTAGTAGTAATATAACTAATAAAAATAATAATACTAATGCTTTAGAGTGAAATAACACAAAAAATTGTAATACACATTGACTAAGAAGTGCTAAAATGATGTTACTTCTAAAGAGCAGAGGAGAGGAGAGAGAGAGAGAGAGGGAGAGGGAGAGGGAGAGAGAGAGAGAGAGAGA
>JBBIGC010054110.1:0-11048 GCA_037576955.1 Lepidarchus adonis | reverse complement strand
TAACTGGCCACTTTATTAGAAACACCCACCTTCAGTCTCCCCTAACTGGCCACTTTATTAGAAACATTCACCTTCAGTCTCCCCTAACTGGCCACTTTATTAGAAACACCCACCTTCAGTCTCCCCTAACTGGCCACTTTATTAGAAACATTCACCTTCAGCCTCCCCTAACTGGCCACTTTATTAGAAACACTGACATTATGCCTCCCTATCAGGCCACTTTATTTAAAACACTGACATTGTGCCTCCCTATCTGGCCACTTTATTAGAAACACTGACATTGTGCCTCCCTATCTGGCCATTTTATTAGAAACACTGACATTGTGCCTCCCTTAACTGGCCACTTTAATAGAAACACTGACATTGTGCCTCCTTATCTGGCCACTTTATTAGAAACACTGACATTGTGCCTCCCTTAACTGACCACTTTATTAGAAACACTGACATTGTGCCTCCCTTAACTGGCCACTTTATTAGAAACACTGACATTGTGCCTCCCTATCTGGCCACTTTATTAGAATTGCTAACATTGTGCCTCCTTAAATGGCCACTTTATTAGAAACACCTACCTTGCACTTCTTCTAACTGGTCACTTTATTAGAAACACTAATCTAAGTGGCCACTTTAATGGAAATATCGACCCTGTGCCTCCCTCTAACTGGCCACTTTATTAGAAAAGCCTGATGCAAAATGACTTTTCCTATTACACAACTGCTTTGAGTTTGGGGAATTGTTTCTGATGATTTCAGTCACACTTCCCATCATGCCGCTGGTCACCTGTGGCTGGTGTGGACAGCTTTGTTCATGATGATGGGAGTGTTGGTTTTGTCGTTGCTGCTCGCTCCTGGTGCAATGCTTCCATACTCGCTGGCATTTCCAACCTGCCTCGTTTCAATTACCGAGACTCCTCCTCACACCTGGCGCGTGCAGCTCTAGTTACCCCTCTGGAGCTGTTGTCTAACATGTGCAGAGAAAAAGAAAAGTGGCAAACTGCTAAACACTAACTGCTGAGCCACTGCGCCATATTCCCATTCTGGCATTAATCCCACCCCTGTTTTTTGGCCGGACCCTTCCCTTGATTTGGAGTCTGCTAGGCCTACATTAATAATAAATTAATTAATTCATTAATGAAGGACATTGACCACATCACTGGTTCAGCAGTACATTCCTGTAGCTTTGGATTGATCTTCGGACCATGCATCAAGATTTAAAAAAAATAATAAACAAAACTTTGATGGCTAGGGGTTTGTTTTGTGTGTAACTATTTGCTTACTTTTTTTAATGTATTTTTTTATATTTATCGAACCCTATTGTCTATTAAATGTATTTAAATCTATTTGAACTTATTTAAAACCTAAATATAAATTATTTGTTGATTGATTGATTGATGGATTGATTGAAGTGAGTGAGTGTTGTGAGTGAGTGAGTGAGTGAGTGAGTGAGTGAGTGAGTGAGTGAGTGAGTGAGAGTGAGTTTAGCTAAACTGACCACTAGAAGAGAAGTTACTTAAAACATCATGCGTTGGACATGTGTCTATGTCATCATGTGTCAGAAATTTAGTCTCAGTTTCTATACAACATATTGTTGAAATGGTGCATTAAATTATGTAATGCTTGAAATTAACTGTGTCATTACACACAAAGTACATTTAAATTTAATTTACCATATGTTTAGGGGCTCTAATCCCGTTTCCATGTGAACAAATGATGTTGAAAATGTAAAGGATGGTTTGTCATTCCAGTGTACAGTACAGAACACCTCACAGTTTAGTAGAAACACCAATCTTTTGCCTCCCCTATCTGGCCACTTTATTAGAAACGCAAATTTTTTGTCTCCCCTATCTGGTCACTTTATCTGAAACACCTGCCTTGTACCTCCCAAATCTGTCCATTTTATTAGAAACACTGACAGTGTACCTCCCCAATCTGGCTATTTGTTTAGAAACACAGAGCGTGTACCTCCCTTATCTGGCCACTTTATTAGAAACACCAACATTGTGTCTCACCTATCTGGTCACCTTATTTGAAACACAGAGGTTGTGCTTCTCTTAACCCACTTTAGAAACACTTGTCTTGACTTTCTGACTGGCCACTTTATTAGAAACACCTGCCTAGTCTTTTCACTCACTGGCTACTTTATTAGAAACAACTACCACACATCTCCACACAGATTCTATATGAGCGACTTTATCACACAGTATATCAGCCACTCACCTCTTTCATCACCAGCCATTCTCCTACCATAACCACACTCATTATTATTTTGGTGCTTGATCACTCTCAGCACAGCAGTGCGACTGAAAGGGCAATGTGTGTGATGATGGAACTAGTCACTATGAAAGGGAGTTCCCACAACCCAGTGGTGTCGCTACTAGAAACTCCCCAGCAGAGAACTGCTCAGGTTTCTGATAAAGTGGCCGTTAAGATATCTTTAAGACTCTGCTAAAATCCAGCATGTCCCAGAACAGAAAGCAAGAAAATAGCCAAGCATGCCCCAAGCCTTCACCCACCCAAGCACGTGGTCAACCTTTCCGTGACTCTTGGGTTAATTACTGTTATTTCTATGTTTCCATTTAATCGCTGTCTTTATATGCAAGATAAAAATAAACTTTATCCGACACCCGTTCACTGATCTCCTCGTTCTTTTTGTTCTCTGTTTTGGGATTGTGTGACTGAACAGGACGGTTAATTGTTAATCAGCAAATTGCGAGCTGTCTGGTGTATCTGATGAGGAGCACCTTAGGCCGTTCTAAATTACCCAACTGCCAGTAATCAATGCACGTCTGGAGAATCGCGCTTTCCAAAGTCGTTAAATGCTGGCTTTGAGATCAACTCAGGTTTTTTTTCTTTAAGGTGATACAGTTCCTCGATCTCTCAGTAGCTCGTTCATGTCAGCACATACATGCGCATGATTGCGTTAACATTCTGAGCTGAAAGCCCATCTGTGCTGATGGATACCATGTGCTGGAGGGCAGCTTATGATTTCTATACAGTTTTTCTTGCAATTTATTAAACAGTCTACTCATTAAAGACATTAGTGAAAATGGATGTATCTTTTATGTCTTCATGGATGACCATTGGAGGCCTAGTGGCAAACAGAAGGTTTCAGGTTTCCAACCCAGGCACCAATGAGGAACCCTTGAGAAGGTACTGCCCCGATACACTAGTCACTGGGCCCTGCCCCACACGTGGGTAGGTCATGTGGTGCGATGGGGTGTTCACGATGAGAATATTTGTCACTTTCACTTTTCACTCTAACCTCCTCACCACTGATGCACCATTAATGAAGATATAAAATAAAAAATAAAAATTCAGTCCCATGACCAAACTGTAAATATGGAAGCTGGAGACAATCCCATCTGACTAGGAGCCCAAGAAAGGCTTCACCGTGGACAGGAGGTCAACGTAAATAGCCAGTAAACCTAAACCACCTAAACCACAAGCCTTTGGACATTGGGAGGACCTGGAGCAAACAAACACTCCACAGAGAAACATAAACCCCTGACCTTCTTCCTTGAAAGCACTAACCACTGCTCTGAAATCCACTAAAGCAACGGCGTGCTTTGCCTCCCTCTGATGGTGTGTCTGGAAGAAACCAAACGCCATTCTTAACCCCAGAGTCCGCCTCTACCGTACACTGGTTTTGTTCGTTCATCTTTAATCTGAAACCTGAGTTATCCTCAAGCACAACCTTAATAAGCTTGGTCTTCCAAATGCGCTGCTAATGCCAAATGCTCCAAGTGTCCATTCGCGATCTCCTCAACAACAACGTGATCCATAGCCAATGTCACCACCAACCCCTGATTGACAAACAAATACAAAAATGACGATTACGATAGTTCGGCCATGTTTGTCGTCCAGGAAGACCTGGATCAAACCAAATACCACCTCAAGTTACATCGAGAAAGCCAAGGCCGCAGACCGTGCAGCCTGGAAGTGCATCGTTGGTTGAGTTTGAACCCCTACAGAACCCACAGCAGACCATTCGCTATGTAGACAACCTTCTCCAGCTAGGCACCAAAGAAGAAGAAGAACCACTGCGCAACCATGATTTTAAAAATAGTTTTTGCCTCCACAGCATCTCAAGTCTATGTCACCATTTTTATGCAACAACTTTCTGTGGAGGAACTTTTAGAGGCTATGGGTGTTTGGTTCCATTCACCACCACTGTGAACAATTCCAATTCTGTAGTTTGCTATACAGAGGAATGGAATCTACAGTGGAATTCCCCTATATTTATGAAACTGTATTAAATTGTCAGGGTCTACAGATCACCCGTGGCGCTACCAAGCCTATGGACAGTGGGAGGAAACCCATGCACACACGAGAGCTTGTACACTCCACACAGGAACATACAAATCCAGGACCTTCTTGCTGTGAAGTGACAGCGCTAACCACTGCACCACCCTGCTGCCCCGATATTGGATGATAATTTCAAACACAAGGCCATTAAATTCCATGATTTTTTTCCTGTGAATGACCTCTCACAGGCCTCAGACTGAAAGAGCCTCTGAACCGAGTGGTGGTTCAGTGACTGGGATTTACCAGAGACAGCTGCTTCTCAAGCTCTTACACCCACTGCCTCTTGGATCCGGATGTTCAAACCAGGTTCTTGTGATGGGACACACACACATTGTGGTGGAAAATGTCATTAAATATGCAATATGTCTCACAAGTAGCGACATGCGATGTCTTATGACATCTGTCACAGCCTGCCGTTCTGCCTGTCACTGCTGAGGGATCGCTACAGTTACAGCAATTATCAGGAAGGAGATACGGCTTGGAGCATGAGAATCACATCACAGTTGCTCAAAAGAAATATATCTGCAGTTCTCAATATGGCTGCCGCTGGTTTCGGCCATGCTTCACACTTCTGTGCATTTTTAGTGACAAAAGTGAACCACAGACCGTTCAGAAACCTGATCAATAAAGACCTGAAATCGAACGCTGCAGCACTCACACTGTGAACAGTGAGCAGTGAATGTGTCCTCTGCTTTGTACCCACCCATGGCAGCTGTGAACATATGCCAGGAACAGGGGCTGCACACCTGCAGCTTGGGATTAGGTGCTTAGCCCAAGGGCACTTCAGCCATCGATGTGGGAAGGTGCTGTTTACTCACTCACTCCTCCCCCACATCCTGAGGATTGAACCAATGACCCTCTGGGCACTTAATCTTCCAGGTTAGTGCTGTACAGCATAGTGCGCCAAAGTTGCTGATATCTGCATAACTCCCAATGGCCTATAGAGTAGGGATTTGAAAATAAAAAATGGATAAAGCTTAAAATCAGGTCAGAATGTCATATAGACATTATTCAAATTGTAAATTTATGATGACAAGTTTAATTTGAATATTTTATTTTGAGTTTATTTAGCAAAAAAACATATATTATATATACATATATTTTTATTTATTTGTTTGTTTGTTTGTTTTACAAAAATTAGATGATACCATATGTATTAGGATTAGGGTTAGGGTTAGGTCAAATATATATTTGAAAAAATATATATTGGTGAGCAATAAATGTTCAGATGTATTGAAATGTAGCTGCTGTTTTGTTGTTCTGCTGTTGTTCTCGCAAACACACTCTCGAAAGCGCATAATTTCCTTCAAGCAACAGCATTTTAAGCCCCCTGCCCAGTACAATCTTCTTTAAACCATGGCAACCAATCAGAACAGCCTGATGAGGTGTGGAGGCCACTGTTGAGCATCATTTGAAAGGACCTCCTCAAATATTGAGCAACAATATGAGTTGTGAGTGTACAAAGGTGCATAGAAGGTTTTATGATGTTTTTTTGTATTATTTTTGCACATTGTGCTGTTAGAGATGTTTTTGCTGACAATGAGTTTGTATGCGTTTTGTATGAGCTGACATTTTGAAACCCAGAGGCTACTTAAAGAAGAGAAATCTTCTGGGAAGGTAAAGACAACAAACCAGGTGAACACAATGTTCAGTGGGCGGGGACAAGGAATGACAACAACAGCACTTTAATAGACAAGGCACATGGTGCAGCACAAACACTGCAAAATCAGACTATATTATCAGTTATCTCAATTTTAGCCGATAAAATCTATATATCGGCTAGACCCTAGAAACCACCCCAGACAGTCTATTTGTCATTTTGAACACATACTAATACACTAGAAATGTGAACATCCACACGTGGAGCAGCTATTTACTAAGCCCAGGGCTCCTCAATGGTGCTTGGGCTGGGACTTGCGACCTGCAAGCTGCTGTTAGGGCAAGGTGCTAACCACCGCGCATGATGGTTTAGCTAACAGAGCGCACTGTGTTCCTCCATAGCTTAGACATTTCATCACCGCAGAGCGAAGGGAAGCACCACATAGCACCAGTAAACAGTGTAGTGTTTAGTCCCAACCAATGATGGAAGGGCATATTACTATTAGACTGAATTGTATTGGTTGAGGAACAATTAGCGTTTGTATTATGAAGAGACTCCTTAAGATCCTTTTATCCAGGACTTTATAAGGTGACAGGGAATAAAAGCACTTTAACCCTGACTTTTAATCAAAAACATGGTATCAATCTACAGATCCAGACAGTTTCCATACATACTTGTGTTTACACTACTTGCAATAACATACAGTTGCAACAATATAATTAAATATGCTACTTGCGTCGTGCCCTATCATAAGCGAAGAAGCAACTTAACATCTGCCAATGCTTAAACATTTAATGACAAAGAAGAATGTCCTGGACTCATAAAGCACCTGTATATATGAATAGACCATGTTAATTATGCTGTAGCACTTCCTCATAAGCACTTAATGATAGTGTAGAATGTGTTTCTCTGTTTTCTGTGACTAAGAAAAATGTGTTTAGAACTCCTTGTAACTCTCACATCAGTATTGCCATGTCTGAATTTATGCTCGATTGTCCCTGAACCTGGAAGTCAGAAAAATGAATAAATGTAAATGTAAATATAAAACCTGGGGTCCCAGCAGGTTTCTGTATCTAACAGAACTCAGACAGAATATTACTGTGTGTCTGTATTTTCATCTAGAACTCAAGACAATTAATTTATAGCAAAGTCTGTACATCTAAACACTCAATAAGAGTTAGACTTACATGAATTACATTAACGTATATATAAAATCATTACAGGAATACTGTTAAGCATGATAATCTGGGTTTATTACAGGAAGTGGGTAATAACTTTACACATAGTAGCAACAGTCAATCAACACCAAAAAGTTACCACTTGCTCTATGAAAATGAACTAACGATACTTTTAGAGTTACAGGGGAACCCACCCTCAGCTTCCAGAGCGAGCGAGAGGTGAGAACTGAACCCGGTACTCTAGAAATATCGTTTGTTCATACAAACCCTAATTGTTCCACAACCAATACGTTCTAAACTCTTAATGTGGTGATATGTTTGGTGCTGTTACATTATTAATATAATTCAGTCTAATAATAATGTGCTCTTCCGTCGTTGGTTGGGACTAAACACGCAGCTGTAGGAAACCTGAAAAACCAGGACAGATAAATCCAGTTAAACGAGTATGTTGGAAATCTGATTGGCGAAGCTGTTCCTCATTAATAAAGAAGGGCGGAGGAGTGAAGGGCATTCCTCAGCTTGCAGGATTTCTGTCTTGGGCCTCTTTTAACCCGAGCTCAGCGCTAAAGCCTGGTGTTAACACAGGGCATGCAGAGTCAGCTATCAGGCTCATGGGATGGGGTTACTGCTGCAGCTGAGAATGAAAGGAGGGATTGGGAATATAAAGGCGAAAGGAAGGACTTTGCTACCATGAAAGGTAAGTCTATTTACAGCAGCACTGTCTGGGGAGAGAGAGAGAGAGAGAGAGAGAGAGAGAGAGAGGGTAAACACAGCTCCAGGAAACATTTCAGGGAGAAAGGGGCAAAAAAACAGGAAGGAACAAACAAAAACAAAAAGCCCGTGAATCGCAGCGAGAAGGAAAAGCTTCAAAGCCTGCAGGTTGATGTGCAAAATTAACTTCATTAGCATACAGTCGTCTGAAGGACGTGCGCTTCAAACACAGACACACGGAAACAAGGCCACGAAAGCCGAGAAAAAGCACCTGAGTGAGTACTAATGCGGTTAAATGCACCGCCGCCAAACCTTGAAGACAAGATTGTCTCCAAAAGTGCAAAAAACAACAAAAAGAACAGAAGGGGGAAGAAAGGTAATTTGTTTTTTGTTCTTTTACATTAGCATGAAGTATTTCGACTGGTTTTTTGTTTTTTAAAACATGGCGCTTGAAAACAGTCACTGAGAGCCACTGAGCAGTGCGACCAGGAAATGCACGTCCAGGCTGAGGAAAAGTCCATCATCATAATAATAATAATAATAATAATAAATAATAAAAAAAAAATGATAATAATAATAAGCAGGGGTTAATGTTTTGTACAATGACCATTGTAGTAAAATAAATCCCAATGAGGTGGAGAAGACCCAGACGGGAAATACACTGTATGGATCAAACTTTTAAAAAGTATTTATATTAATGGATTTTATTGCAGTTGCATGAGCTAAGAAAATATAGTTTTATAGTTTATGCTGAGAAAAAATAGCTTAACAGAATGTTCTGGTCATCGCTCATTTGTGGTCATATGAAACCACAAATCTAAAGCACAAATCAGTTTCCATGGCAGCAGGCACTATTCATCTGCTTATAAGAAAATAATGCCACACATCTGGGACACCTTCTCATTCAAATTCAATGGAGCGTTCACCTGTGTTCTGGAGAGCTGCATTATAACCACAGTTATTGTTATTTTTATTATTCTTACCATTATTACAGTATTCATTTTACACTCATTTACAATTATGTGCAAAAATTATACATTTAAAAGTTGTTTGTCTGGGCAGTAAAAAGTCTATTAAAGAATATTAAAATATTTACAAGAAATACCTATTTTTAAAAAATCAGTAAACAGTGATGCTTGTTTATGAGTGTGCTGGTTTAAAAATTCCAAAAATTCCAGGAATCTCCTCATGGAAGCCCAGTCTTACTATACTTACTTACTTACCTACTAGCTCCCATCGAATTGCTGCTTTGAGTTCAGTCAGAGCTTCATTAGATGAAATCCTGTACCGATGGAGCTTCATACACTCATGCGATGGCTGGAGGCATGGAGGAGAAATCTGGAGCCAAACCTGTGTTCTTCTAATGAGCTCACACATCATCAGCTACTGTTTACAGACAACAGCTCATCTGGAGCCACATTACTGCTTCACTGTTAGTTTGCATTGATTCGGATGTTCATTAATGTTCAAAATTTTGTTGATGTTTTTTTAATATAGAAAGATACACAATGTGTTTTTAGCACAGTAGTGTAAATACTGTATATATATATATATATATATATATACACACACACAAAAATGTATTTGTCAGCCACCGATTCTACAAATTGTCCCACTTAAAAAGTTGAGAGTCTGTAATGTTCATCACAGGTTCACTTCAGCTGTGAGAGACAGAATGTTAAAAAAAATCCAGGAAATCACATTGTATGATTTTTAATAATAATTAAGTAAATCGATGAATTAATTTTTATAATTTAGTACAATAAAAATGGATGATTTCTTTTACATTCTGTTGAAGTGAACCTATGATGAACATTACAGACTCTCAACTTTTTTAAGTGGGACAACTTGCTGAATGTGGCTGACAAATACTTTTTTGCCCCACTGTGTTTATGCTAAGAAAGTTATCCTGTAAAATATTTTAGCAAGTTTCCTTCTGAAAGCAACGCTTTTAAACCAATAAATACATGAATGCATTTCCCTCACTCAAAATAAGAAGCTTGGCTGTGATTTTTTTTCAGATGACTTTCTTGTTAAGACTGAAAATGCAAATGTACATACATTTTACATGTTGCCAAATTCAGCCCATTTCATTGTTTTTTTGCTAATAAATAAAGTTTAGTAAAATGTAAAAAATGATGTGTTTATTTTATACTAAAGAGTAGAAAACAGTTGGAATCTGGGACTAAATGTAAACAACTTTCCTTACATTGAAATGTAAGTAACGTTCTCCTGTAATGCAACATTTATTTGAAGATATGAGGTCCAAACATATAGAAGCTTGTAAAAATCTTACAAATATATTTTATACAATTTAGCTAGAAGATCAAAAGACCTAGTGTCAATTCCATTAATGGCATTTACTCCACATTCCATATATGAAAATTAAGCTACAAAATGCTCAATTTATTTTAAAATAATTTTTTTGTGACACCTCAAAAACCAGCACATAAAAATGTATATCTACAGTAATTTAGCCACATCTGTTTATGATAAAACATATACAATACTATGCAAACGTCTTACAAATGTGTAGGTAATAGTAGTTTATAGGCAGTACATGTTTTTTATTGTTTTATTTTCAGATCATATGTAGATCATAAATTAATATTAGAATCAATACAAATAAAATTAATACAGTGAATGGAACAAGTGCTGCTGCAGAGAGAGTTTCACAACCATGTGATGGCTGGAGGCATATAGGGGGAATCACCTGCACTCTTCTAACAGCTCCCAACACACATCAATACACTTCATACACTTCATACACACAACTCGTTTAGATTTTATGTTTTTACTGCTTTTTTTGTTTGTTTGCACTTACACTTCTAATGATAACTCATGTTTTGCTGCAGCAAAACATTCAACACAGAGCTGTCAATCAGAAGTGAGGTCATTTACACCCTCACTATAAATGTACAGTAACTAAAAAAGCTTTTTTAATATTGAGGTGTTGGAAAGTTGACATGATTTAGGTAAATAAAATCCCAAACACATCAGAAATACTGGAAAAACTGTATATTTATACACTGTAAATCCTCTAATAATAGCCCGTCTCTTATTGATGCCCGTTTCCAATAAAACAAAGACTACTACTGAAGAGATGTCGCAGCAAATAGACCAATAGTAGCCAGGTAACACTACCCCCCTCCCAGCTTTCACAGGCATTAGCCTCCAAGCTTTCACTTTCTACCTCCATGTTTTAACAGAATTTATTCCCTAAAAGGTATGAAACTGCTTAAAACAAACCTCTGATTT